>WEKY01023111.1:2279-14607 GCA_013390045.1 Picathartes gymnocephalus
AATCACCTTTTTGTAGGCACACACAGTTCCTCTCTTTAAACCTCATACTGCATCTTGAAGTTCTCCTAACACACATCTTTTTATCCCAAGCATGAAAATTAACAGGGACTAGTAACTCTGTTGACAAGACCTGCTTTAGGGACAACACTATGTTTTTAAACACACACAGAAATCAAGATAATAATCTTACTTCAGAGGGATGGGTCCTGTATAATCTGTAACAAACTTCCCATGGGCATACTCCATAGAAATACTTGGGAGACAGTGTGTGTGTGCTATTTATCCAGTAGGCGGAGATGACTTGGAAAAACATGGCAAGGAAATACAGGTGATTCTATTATCAGAGTCCAATCCAGGCCTACTGCAAACATTTCTATAAATAAAGAAGAAAATCAAGAGCATTTCTACCATATCTGGGAGAGAGTATTTGCAAGCACCTAAAACAACTCATGGCAGCATCAACTGGAATATGTAACAGCACAGACACCCTTCCACTACACTAATCCATCAAATTCATCAAAGACCAGGATCCATTCAGCTGCTGCAGCTGATGAGGGTTTCATACCACATACCTGCCACTCACAGCTCCTAACGATGAGTGTATCTGCTCATTGCTGCTAGAGGCAGTGGGCTTTGAGAAAGCCAGGGCTTTTTCCCCAGGCGTAACAAGCACAGAGCTGCCAGCTGCTGGTGTTGCCATCTAGGGAAGCTATTCCTAGAAAAGCAAGAAAAATGTGTGGGCTGAGCTGAAAAGACAATGTAGAAACTAAAGCAAGCAGAAGAGTCCTCTGTAATACAAGGGGTGAAGAAAATCTCCACTCCTGCTAAGGTTTAGGCTGAAGAGAAGAACTCTCCCCAACACACTCCACAGCCAATAACTGGGTTTGTCAGGTACACTGAGCTTGTGGGTGGGATCAAAAGCAGCTTCCACATGCTACAGCAAAATTTTACTGTGCCCAGCAGACAAATGAAGTAGGTCAAGTTTCCTGAACATTTTAATATTCACTGCAAGGCAGACTAAAACCAAACAAAACCCTTGAAAATCTGCACAAAACTTTCCACATATTTTGCAAATTGCATTGAAACCATCGGCTGATGCTGCCAGAACTATTCAAGAACCACCAAAATCTGTGTTTGACAGGTCCAGACCTACTGTAAAGAAAGGAAAATGTGAATGACTTCAGCATGATACATAGAGGTGTTCCTGGACAATACAGATTACATTTCTTCTTTAAACATTCTTCCAACAAAAGCAGTGTGAAATTCAACTTTTATGATACTTTTAATTGTAGTTGTAGAAAACAAAAAAAGCTGTCAGCCATTGAAGCCTACACACACCACCATCCTCCCACAGCTATTACTACACTGACAGAAGAACTAGAGAAACCTAGAGAAACAGTTCTCGCACTGGTACACCTAAAGTGCCAAAGAGACGGAACCGATTTTCAGCTGTGCATACACTTACTTTAATCATCATTTTCTTCTTCTCATATGTGCTTTTCTTTACAAAGTCCCAAATCCAAACCTCAGAAAAGTTAACTAAACACATTCATAAGTGGTTTGAGTATCATAACTCAGTTGATTAAGTATTTGGAAGAGTTCACCAGGTGGCTTTGAAGTGCAGCAGAGGACCAATTCAGGGCTCTGTGAGTGGCAATATACTTCCTGAAGATCTATCAGTAAAGCAGTAACAATCCTTTAGGTAAAGCAAAGCCAAAGGTTCAAGATGGGAAAGCTATAAACAGTAAGAATGCAAAAGTTTACTTCCTGTATGCAAGCTTAGCAAACTACTACAAAGTAAATGCCAGTCTTTTCCTTTCTTACTTACAGACTTAGCCTTTAAGGTGCCCTGTGCACTTTTTCAAGCTCTTGCTACCAATTTTAACTCTATACTTAAAGATTGTCCTGCATTCCGAGACAATTATTATTTTGCTTTCATGTTTTTTTCCTTGGATGTTTTCCAGATGAAGTTCTAAATTGAAGTTTAGCAGAAAAACGATCAGAGCACATTTCAATAACAGAAGCACTGAAAGTGTGGCCTTCAGTGTATTAAAGTCATTGCTGGAAGCTACATATGAAAATATATTACCCACCTCAGAAAACCCTCCATTGTTATAATTTGGTCATTTCACACACCAGCGATCAATCTCAGCTGAGCACATTCTGTAAGTCCATACATAATGATAAAAAATTAGACATACTGGAGAAAAATTCAAGTCTTTGCTTTGTGAACAAGTTTATTCACCTAGTGATTTTATATAAAAATCACTTTTCTGCTGCTTCTTGGTATGAAGCTAAACAAGGTGGAGATATACAAATTGTTGGTTACAAGGGTCAATGACTCAGCAACCTGCGTTATGTCCACTTTGCAGCAAAACTTGATATGCAAAAAACAATTACTTTATAAAACAATCTTGGAAGTATGCCCGCATGAAACTTTTTAAAATGTACATATACATTTAAGGCTACCAACTGTGAATCATATAGCCTTTGTCTAACTCTTCCTGAACTCAAGATTTTTATTTTCCAACTCTGTTTCCTTTACTTGCACTTAAAATTTGTAAGTTTTAGATCAGTGTTGCATAAAAAGTCCTCAGAATCAGCAACTGTCAGTAAGTATATTACAGCAAATCTACAAGCTGAAAACCCAACCCCAGGCTACATTTCATTTCAGCACAGAACAACACAGACTTTCCACGACAGAAATGTTCTGAAGAAATATTACAAAAAAAGAGAATATCCAGCTATTGGAAAACAGAAAAACTGAAATAATATTGTTTCCACAATTCCCCTAACACCCTATGGGATCCAGTGCTGAACCTCATCACACAATTCTCTCTACGGCAGCTCTCCCACACTAGAAAGAGTGGACAAGCAGAAGGAGGAGGTGGATGTATAGTACAGGAAAGTACAGTCTTATTTTTATATAATTCACCTTAGCCCAAAGCCAGTTCATACTGGTAAATTAATGTGGTCCAAATTGCAGTAGGATTATTCCCAAATACCAAGTTGCAAGTATATACATACGAAGGCAGAAAATGAGAACATGATATTAAACAGAATAACCTGCAAAGCACCCTACACTTTCTCCTACCCTGTGCAGATATAAGCAAATAGATAACCTCGTTTCTGTGTGCAACTACATATTTAGTTAGGATAGAGAGCCAACAAAACACTAACAAAAATATCTTCAACCAAATCCTATTCACAGCTGTTAATTTAATGGAAAGACTCTTCCGGCATGAAGAATACATGAGTAATAGCCTCCACGGGAACTTTAATAGCAGATCGTTAGACAAAGGGCTTCATAACACAGCAGCTGGACGCCATTCAGCTACCTGACAGCCCCTGTGCTGCTCAGAAAGAGTGCATTAACCAGAGGATGTGCATTTCTGAGGCAGTGATGGGTGCTCCCCCAAACTGCAAAGGGAGCAGAAGGGAAATGGGGTAAGAATGCAGATTTGGATGCTTTGAAAGAGGTATTGGAGTAAAGTATTAATACTGAGGTTTGGAGTTTTGATAGTTGTTGGGTTTTGTGGGGGTCTTCTTAATATCTAGTAGGTGTCACAATTTTAGAACTACAGTATCAACAATTCAAAAATCCACTGAAATCCAGCTGCTTAACATCAGGCATGCCATCCTGCAAACTAGGCACACCCCTCCCATTCAAAAAAGCCTGTGGCAGGAAAACACTGCAGAAACAAGAGCCAAAGGCTGCTACCAGTCAGGTGGGCAACAAGCAGGCAGAGCTGACCAGGGAGTGGCATTGGAAAAATGACCTCCTCTCTAGCACAACTCCGCCTTGACTGACCTGCATTCATGACTCACTGACATCAGATTCAGGATTGCTACTTTTAAAGAATGAAGCATTTAAAATTTTACTACCTGCTTAGCAAGCACAGTATAATCTACTAAATACCAAGCTGCTTCAAATGCTATGTACACTCAGTAATGGTATATATGCCACTGCTGCAGAAGAGTAAGTCAATGGTCATTAGTTCAGATTGCAGTTATGTATGGTATCTTCTTTTTACCACAAGTATATCACTTATATTAACTCAAAGGAATCCAAATGAGCAGCTAGTTAACCACTAAAATTATCTATCCGTAAAGAAGGAAAAAAAATCAAAGAACAGAACAGACAAATCACAAGACTAAGCTGAAAAGACTTTTATAACAGAACATTGAAATCAGGTCTAGCTGCACCATTAAACAATCTAATACAGTTAGAACATGGGGGCAAAGCATTTTAGAAGTTATGAATTTCCATCATCTGCATTAATATACTTATTTTCAAACCTTGGTTCCTCCAAAACAGGAATTACAACCCTTAGTGTATTTAAGAGCCTTTCTGGCACCACACTTTATAGTTTTCCCATTTTTTTTCCTATTTTCATACATTTTGGTTTTCTGTTTTAAATTCTAGGTTTCCATGTTTTTAAATAAAACATCAAACTAACTTATTCCTTGTTTCTCCCCTGAGGGACTAACTTCCTTTTCCATCAACTTAAGCAGGCATTATATCAAGCACTGCCTGATCCACACCTGTTCTATAACAGCTCAGTATTACCATTCATTAGACAATGCTAAACTACTAGGAGCCACACTGACTTTATGGGACTGCTGGAAAAGTAATGTAATACACAATGTATATGTGTAAAGTCTGTCTCTAAAAATAAACTGAAGGTGACACCACAGTAGAAGTTCAATACATAATTCAATATACATGTCGTGACAAGCAAAGAATATGTAACTAAAAAAGAATTGACCTGCAATGTAACAGTGGTTCTTGTCTTGGAAAAGACGTACTTATGGCTCAGCTTTGTGTTTTGTAAATAAGAGAGGTTCACTCCAATAGGACCACTAAGCACAGGCTTGCATTTTCACAGGACCACAGCAATGGAGGGAAAAGTTGGGATACAAAACAAAGAATGAAACTTTGGCAAAGCTTTGATGTTTTGTCTTCCAGAGAGGTGAAAGAAATACATGAATGAAATAAACATCCAGAATCTCCTGTCAGCAAAACCAGAAAAGATCCTAAAGGAATACAACTAAGAGTATTATAAGACAAGACTAACGGAGGAAGACACACATTGTCACAGTAATGATATTACCTAGACTTTTAACAGTTTTCTGCCATAGGAAGTCTGTAACATTTCAGTTCATTATGATTCCCCATGCATCCCTTAAGAGCCTCAAAGCTCATAAAATTATGTGTCATATTTTGATACTTGTGCTAAACACAAGCTTTGTGATTACCAGTGTTTAAACTCAATACAATCCACACAGTCCTTACTGAGCTATCTGATTAAATTTCTAACATTAATGAACTAGAATTTTAATATTGAATGCTCAAAATGATTTAGGTCTTTTGATGTAACGGAACATAAGTCAAGTGGAAGGCAGATCCTTTATTATAGCATTAATTATTTGGGATATTAGCATTAATTTCTTTCTCTATTTGAATTAAATGGAACTCAAAACAGTGTGAATTTATGAATAGTCCACAATATAATTATTTCTATATTATCCGTCCAGTACCAGCAGAAAGACTGCCTACAGACCTGCAAATGTAAAGGAAGGAGACTGATCATCAATTTTTCTTTCCATCTTTTTTCTGAAAGATGGGAAAGGGGAAGCTCAGGATGTTTATATTCTAAATGGCTTCACTCTTTTTTTCATGTAAAAATACACATCTTTATACCTATAAATGCCACCTACATACTTTTGCATTCAACATGCAATGGATAAAGGAAAGCACACTTAAACAAGATATACCATAACAAACTTCTTTTATGACTGGAACAAAAACATTCTTAACTAAAACAACAAAGCTGAAAAAATAGCAGAAACTTTTACAAAATTTCAGTACTTAATGGGAAAAATGCTGTGTCTTAACTTACATTTCCAAAATTGCTACATACGCAGAATCTCAAGTTCCGGTAGGAAGGACAATTAAAGATACAAACATGGCACCTTTTTTACAGCAACTAAATGGTACCAGTTTTCAATTCACTTATATTACAGATATAGCCAGACAGTATTGCTAACAAAAATAATTCATAACTATAAACAAATAAATACACCACCACGCATGAAAAGTTGCTGTCTGTGGATCATTTGAGTCAGTTACCAGAGCCCTAGATACTGACAGACGATAATCCGGCTTAACATTCCAATACAAAACACACAAAAACCAGTATTTATAGGGTTTTACCCAACTTGCAGCACTTCTTCAGTCCAATTAAACCAGAAACACCTGGCCAACTGAGATTGCAACCTTACAAATAAACAACAGCCAAGCCTATAAATAAACCAAATAAGCCATCTGTGCCACTGACTGCCCTTGTTTGCAGACCGTCTACACAGGTGTCAGCTCCTCACCCTGCACTCCACAGCTGAACTACCACGGAGCGTTTGTACCATCACTGGCTGACAGCACTAACACAAAATGAAAAAACTCAGAGAACAGAGTGCTCACTTCCAACCTAACAAATATTCAAAACCTATCCTTCTGGTTTTCCTGAAATTTTTACTAAAAATACGGAAGGCATCTAAAACACGTGCATCTTTACATTGACTAGACGGAGTCCAACTAGCTTTTTTTTCTCTTCTACTATTTAGCAAACAAATTTTCAATCTAAAATTACCAATTACATTTTCAACCAATATGAAATCTATTTAAAATGAAAACTCAGAGGATACTTGTAAAAGCAAACTAAAAAAACCATGAATTCAAACCCAAGAAAAAGCCTACAGTAAGTTTTACTAAGCCAGGTGGCAGTGTGTATTTGCAGCAGCCCAAGTCTCCTGTGGTGGAATCCAGAATCCTTGACACACCATCATTCAAGACCTGTCAAATTTGATAACACTCTTTGTGTGTCTGGAAGGACACCATCCATTCAGGGAAATGAACGTGTCATTTGTTGTCATGACAGCTATCAAAATTCAGCCCAAGAGCATATCATAGAGCCACATATCTCTCCTTCTGCATTAAAAGGTTGAAAAGTACTTTCCTTGTTGTCATCCGAAACATCATTAGGATGTCAGCTAAGAAGTCAGTTCCCCTGAAACAGCAGTGGCCCAGGATGGCACGGCGAGCAAAGTCCGACACACAATGGATGTGGGAGAAAACAGGTGTGCTGGATATGCTGCTATTGCAAGAACAGGAAGGAAAAATTGTGCAGCCATGGTATGCTGAGGGTGTTCTTACTGCATTAAAACCAAGAGGTCATCATGATCAATGCTTGGGACTCTTCCTTGGTATCAGTGCCATGTTTTGTTAAACAGGAGGCTTAATTTATTGCTGTTCCTTGAAACGTTTATTAGTTCAGAATGCTCTAAAAAAATTTAGAGCAATACACCCAGTTTAACTCTCCATATACAGAGTAAGTTTTACAGGACATGGTATCTCTCTTTTCTCCCAAACATGTGAAAGGACTGAAGGAATGAAGGGTTTCATTTTACTATATAGTTAACTAATACTTAATTAGTATACAAAAAGCATTATTTCAGCCAACTTAAATTTGACAAGGATGAGTTAGAAAATCCCACTATGTTTCACTGACAGTTTATATGCTTAACTAATTCATTCCTTTCTAAATCTTCCCACCCTTGCAAGGATTTAATCTTATTTTGAAGGAAAGGTTCTAAAACATTGTTCAATGACTTTTTGAAAATAATATAAGTACAATATAGTTAAATCCGAGAAGAAATTGACATTTCTTTTCTCAAGAGTTTGCTTCTATTTTCTTAAAAATAAAACACATACTTTCTAAATTATGCACTGCTAGCAGAACCAATACTCCCACCCCAGCATGAGTAAAGAGCACCTCCCTTTGTTAACCCTCATCCTGTTCTCCTACAGTGTCTGATGACTCCTCTGTATTTGCACAGAGCCGATCCAGCATAACCCTTAGGGAAAGACAGGCAAGAGACGGCACTCAGCTAAAAGCAGCTTTTCACACTCTAAGAGGACGTGACCCTGCATCAGGAAGCGCATCCACAGCCTCTAGCTTCTCCATAAACTTCAATACCTGCTTTCACACTCGTGTCTATTTCTCTTTATTAAGGCCCTCATAAATACTCTGATCATTTCTGGAATGTAGAAACTTCAAACACCTCAGAGGGTTAAAATCTGCCTTTCTATCAAACAGGTAATAAACTGAAGGCCTGCTCATTTATTTTTTGTTATTGATCCATCTTGGCTAATCAGCCCATCCCTGGCACCGCAAATACCATCCACATCACCACCAAGCACCACGTAATAGATATCTCTGAAGCCAGAGGAAACCAGTGCCCCAGCTATCCAAACAGCACAGCAGCTGAAACACAACAGGCTACCTAACTACATTTCTTTTTCTGATTGAACATCTTATTTGAAACAAAGTTTGTATTTAATTTCATTAATTAAAAAACAAAGATTTTTAAAAGGAGGTTGCCTAAGACACTTGCTACCTGATTCTGTAAACATACTACATATATCATTTTTGTCTACTAAAATTTCACTATATTCTATCTGTGGTATATCTCACTACCTGTTCTCACATTTGTTTCTATGGTTGTGTGTACTCTGCATACAGTAACTGATATGAGCTGAGGAAAACTGGGCAAGGTAAAAAACCACCCATATAGCATTTTATTTTGCACCTGTATTCTGTCATGATTCTGAGAGAAGCTACACTTTTGACAATTCAGGGATCTGCCAAGTGTGCCATGTTCACCACACTGTCTGCTCCACCGAATAATCAACAGTTGTTACATGTCACCATATTAATACTGGCTAATGAGATCAGGACCAAAACCAGCATAGCAAACCTACAGTGAGAAAAAGCCTCTCAGCCACAAAGTTTGTTTCTACAACTGTGAACAAATACAGGCTATACCAGCATGCCTGAGCTTCCACTCTAACAAATGCTTTTCATCACATGACTATTTCTAAAACTTTACTGATACCAGGCTTTTGTGTATAGCTGCAGTAATTTAAAATGCAATGGGTTGCTATTCTCTAATCAAGATTTATTCCTCTGCATCTGAATTCTTAAAATTTGCAATACTCTATTAAAGCTTAAAAATGTACACTACCAGGCCACCTCACTGCACACAAAGTTATTATTTACGCTAAGTTTAAAATATGAACTCCCTTCACTAGTGGTGAGAAACAAATTAATTTGTTGTGTCACATACATTTAATTGAATATAAAATATATATTTCATATTTCGATGCACTTTCAACTTATGTCATTAGCATTTATGAAACAATTAAGAATTCTTATGATGGGGAAAAAACATTACTTCAAGGAAAAAAAACCAAAACAATAAAAACTTAGCATTTGGAAGAATTACTTTACCCACCACTGAACAGAGTAACAGTTTAATAGGACAGAGCACCGTTGACTACATTGTTATGAAAAAACTAATGGGCCTAATTAATTTGCAAGAAAAATTTAAATTGGAACTACCTAAAACAGAAATAACTTTTGGATTCCTGGGCCAATATGCATAAATCTGCAATGCGAAGCAAACAGAAAAATCATTTTTCAAAAGGCGTACCAGGATGTCATGTAGTAACTTCTTCAAAAGACTGGACAATGGTGCACAGGTCAAACCATTAGTGCAGGCCTCACTTCACCTCAGGATGAATAAACAATGTTACTTCCCACATTACAAACACCATCCCAGCTCTCTGAACATCGTTCACTTCAGGAACTAGTAAGAATTCTTGACTTTCACTCCCTGGAAACTATTGTTCTACAACATTTCTGTATACCTAGTAAATACCAGGACAAAGCGTACTACCTTTAAGTTTATTATTTTATGAGAAGCAGAAAGCAGCTCTCCTGCCGAGTGCCTCAACTCTCCGCCTCTTCCACACTCCAGATGACCTACTTTGGGGGAGCAGGGTGTCCAGCGACGAGCACCCAGCACCTCACCCCGGGCTGACTAAACTAACCGAAACACAGCAGCATCTGGTTTCACAGTTTTCAGCTATCTAAAAACTCCCTCAAACACCTCTAATAAATCTGCATCAGCAATCCTCCATCCTCAAAACACAGTGGGAGTGGGGAGTTGGGAATACCCACAGCTTGGAAACCATCAGTCCCACAATACAAACAGAAAATATTTTCCTAGAACATACGCTTTGCATTCAAAGATGCCTTGGTTTTGATTTTAAACCTGAGGCTAGTAAATGGATACAGCACCTGTCTCCATGAGTCTGGAAGCAGCTTTTATGCTCAAGGAGCATGAAAAATGCAGATACTCCGGCTAGTTTTGCTGCTGCTCAAGACCATGACTAGCTAACAGAGCTATCTGGGTATCACTTTTCGAGCTGCTACTGTTACAGTTTCTACCAAGGAAAGCCGCGAGCGCTGCAAAGGATTCATATACCGACAGCAACACAAGGCAAAAAAAACCCAAGGCTGGAAAAGCAGCAGACACTGCTGACCTTGTCCCTCTTCTTTAGCTAACAGAAGATGTGAGGTGACACAGGACGGAGCAAACACCTTTCCTTAAGCTTCCACATAGCTAGCCAGGAAACCAGAGAAGAAAAGAGAGGAAGGGGAAATAAGTTCCCTTTCTGTGTGGCACCAAGGTAAAAGCTGAAGTTCTGACTTCATCATATGTTCAGTAGCCAGGATGTAATAAAAAGGATCATCCAGACTAACTGTGGGCTAACTGTGCTGTTAGTTTTGGGAAAATATAGCAAAAGAGATTTTGTGTAATTCTTTTTCACAAAAGCAATTGGAAATGTAATTTGGTAAAAGTAGGAGGCAAATGCAACAGCTAATGTTGCAATGACAGAACAACAGCAATAACAGCTAACATTACAATGAAGCTGTATCTGTTTCATGCCCTATATAAAAATATTTGCTAATTACAGCCTTGATCTTCACGGTACAGGTGCCTTCTACTGCTACATTTATTCACTGTTCCCAAAAGTGACATCTTCTGTCAAAGTCAGAAGAAGAAAGTCAGTTACAAAGACAAAGCGATCTGCTTAACTTCTTAAACACACTTGGGTGAGACAGAGGCTTTCAATATCCAGAGTTGTGAAATCAGTATTTCAGAGAAGCAACAACATTATGTCAGAAATTATAACCCTACAAATGAAAACACAGCACCATTAACATCATCTATGTGGTGCTGACTGCTTCAGATTCCTAAAAAGCAGTGGCAAAACAAGTACTTTCAAACAAATTCTTCATAATCTCCTACCCAGTGAGTCCTTTCAAATTCCTCCATATTAAGTTACCAGTCCAAACTCCCGATGATACAAACCACGCGTGGTTAGGCCATGAAAATTTGTTTTTACAAAGGCCACTACGGCATTTCATGAAAGAGAAGTCTAATTCTCCCACGTTGAGCTGCTAGAACGGCAGCAGTATGTTCCTCAGAAATAAAAATGCTTCATGGGAAGGGGAAGGAAGCGCTGTTCAAGCTAAAAACGCCTTAAATTTCTGCCGACTTTCAGTCACCATTCAACTTATTTTAAAACAACAAAAGGTTTCACTTTGTTTTACACAAATATGACAGTTCCAAGTGAAATACTACATAGAATTCACGGAATAACCCTGATGCACGCAGAAGGCCACATTCACTGTTAAAAAACAGTGGAAGATATTAACATAGGAACTGGACCCGAGAGCACTTATGATCAGCCAGCTGCAGGTCAGACCTGAATCACAAACCGGAATCCCGATCTGACAACCTGATCTGAGATAGGCCAAAGTGCCTATCCCGCCAGCAAGGGGTAGCTGCTAGCCTGGGCACATCTTTAATTAAAAACAGGGCGAGAAGACTTACAAACTTCAGTAATTTTCTTCCCAAAACACGCAGAGGAGCACTTCACTGAACACTCAGTACATGAGATGTAATTTTACCTTTATGTACTTTACCTATACTAGCATGGACCGAGGCCACAGTGCACCGCGCTCCTCGAGAAAACCCCCGGCCTCAGCCCTCCTGAAGTCGAAAGTCGGTGACGGAAAGAAAAAAGAACTAAGCGGGCCGAGAGCCATGTCCCCGCGGCAGCCCGGTGTGGCCGCCCGCCCGCCGGTCCCCGTGAGGGGCGGCGGCGCTCCCCCCCGCCCGGGAAACTTTGGGGTTGCGCCGCGCTCCGGCCGGGAGGCGCTGCCCGCCTTCCCCGGCGCTGCCCCGCGGCCGCCGGATACGCCGCCTCCATTCACCGGAGCCCTGCGAGCGGTGTCGGGGGGTGGTGTCCCGGCTCGGCGCTGCCCCCCGGCCGGGCGGCACAAAGCAGCGGCTGTCACACGCACACACATACACGAGCAGCAACTCGGGACGATAAGGAGGAGCCGCCCCCGAG
>WEKY01023111.1:15154-49698 GCA_013390045.1 Picathartes gymnocephalus
CCCCTCCTCCGCGAACCGCCCCCCACCCCGGCACAGGCACAGCCCCCGCCCCCGCCCTGCCCTTCCTGCCGCTGCCGCTGCCGGGATCGCGCGGGAGGAGCTCCCCGGGCTCCCCCTTGCCCGCCGGGAGGGCCGCTGCTCCCCCGCCCCAGCGCAGGAAGGACGAGCAGGGACAGCCTGGGTAGCTCCCGCCCCTCTGCGGGAGGATCTCTCCGGGACTGCGGGGCGGGGCAAAGGGGGCCCTGCCCGGCGGGAGCGCCCTGACACCTCCTCCCCTTTCCAGCCCCGTGAGACGCGGCGCTCCCGGAGAAGCTGCCCCGCTGGGAGCGGAAGCGCCCGGAAAAAGTACTGGCGAACGCTGAAGGACCCGGGGATGGGGGGACGCGCCCGCTTCGGGGCTGGGCCGGGGGAAGCGCCCCGGAGCGGGGAGGAGCGCGGCGCCGTTCGCCCCGGGGCTGCCGTGGGCCAGGAGATTCACGGGCCGGGAGCGCGGGGCCGCTGCCGCCGGGGAATTTCCAGTCGCGGTATCGGGGCGCTTCCGCCGCCGCCCATTGGTTTCGGGGAGGCCGCAGCCCCAGCTCTTCCCGGCCCTTGTCTTCCCTGCCTGCCCGGGGTGAAGTTTCAGTGTCAGCGCCCGGGGTACCAGCCGGGTCGGGCGGTGATTGGTAGGTGTTGTGCCCTCGGCAGAGGGTGGTGGGCACGGCAGCCACCCCAAAACACAGAATCAGAGAATATCCTGTGTTGGAAGGGACCCACAAGGATCATCGAGTCCAACTCTTGACAAGCACAGGACTCCAGGAATTCCACTATGTGCTGAGAGCGTTGTCCAAATCCTTCTTGAACTCCATCAAGAAGCACAGGCTTGGTGCTGTGACCACTTTCCTGAGGCGCCTGTTCCAGTGCCCAGCCACCCTCTGGGTGAAGAACCTTTTTCTAATACCCAACCTAAACGTCCCATGACAAGTTCAGGCCGGTCCCTGGCATAAGCCAATTCGTGGCTGAGTGTATGTCCAGTCTGTGCCAGCCGCTGTGCCCCTCCACTCATGGGAAAGACCTCCACGAGTGGTTTAAGGCAGAGGACAGAAGCCCCCCCCATGGTGGCCGTGGTCCCTAGTGGGAATAGCCAACCTGCCAACCCCAGTGCTTTCCCCTTGGCACTCTCCCCCCAGTAGTGTCCCTGGGCTATGTCCCTCGTACTGGGCAGGGTGAAAGGGGGAAGGCACTCCAAAATATTGTAAACCCTTTACAATATGACAGCTTCAAGGGTGAGGAAGGAGGCTGGAGTGTTGGCCGAACTGGTTCTTCTCAGGAGACATTTCCTGGCTTGGGAGGCAAGGCTAGGCAACACCATTCTTTCTGAATCCAAATTAAAGTCAGCAGCCCTGTTGTCTTGTTTTCTGTGACCAAGCTTAATCTAGCAGTGAGATCCTGGGACAAAGACTTGAGACGCTTGAAATATGACAATTTCAAAATGTGTGCTTGGCAATCGTTCCATGCTGCTGCTTAAAATAGTTTAGAAATCCTCAAATAACTCCCTCTTCCCCTTGTTAACTTCTACAAATTCTCACAGAATTTAACTGATGGTTTGGGAAGCCCCAAGTGCCTTTCACGTGCCTGTGAGATAAACCTGAAAGGAAAATTCAGCCACTTCTTTCTTCCAAGAAAGACTTTGCATGCACCTCAGGGAGGAACAGAAAGCCCTTTTCCTGGCTTTTTGTGCATGCATTTGACTTCAGGTCAGAGAGGTGTTAATCTTCCTTTTGAAACAATAATCTGACTATGCTTTTTTAGAGCTGGAAAATGTTTAGGGTCCTTGCTGCCTCTGCCTCACATCATGGTCAGGCCTCACTCCAGCCTGCAGAGGCTTAAGCTGAATTTAAATGGGATTGGTCATCCAAGGACTTTCAGATAAAAGTCTGTTGTTTCTGGAACAAAATGCACTGTGGAAGTGATAAAAGAGAGGTGAATTATCCCTTCTCTCCTTGCCATTTATAGTACGCAGTTAGGTTTCAGTCTCAGTTTTGTTCCTTTCTTACCACACCCCTGATAATGCCATCCTACAACAAATCCTCCACTTTGTTCCTTTTCCCTATAGCGCTGTTGAGTTGAGGATGAGCAAGGCAAGTTGGCATGAACCCTTCAAAGTTTCCAGGCTAAATTAGACCTTCAGAAGTGTTTGGAACCATAAGCTGCTGAATGAGCAGCAGCTCTCAGAGCTTTCCAGGTATCTGAAAGAAAATGATAAAGCACACCTAACTTTAGCAGATTAGTGCTAAAGAATAGGATTTACAGAATAAAAATGTTTTAGGGAGGGATTTGAATGAATACATTGTCTTGAGGCAAAGGACTAATTTAAGGACTGTGAAGCATACTGTTGTTAAATATACTTAATTACATTAAGAAGCAATCCATTAAAGCTGTTTTTTTCCATACTGTGGCTTATGATGAACAGAAGACACTGCAGAAAGTGTTTGCAAGGGTTTGTATATTGAAGGATGTTTTAACTGCCTATTTGCTGAATGGATCCTTAGGTTTTCCTGCAAAAACAACCAAGATGTTGCCCTGAGTAGTATTTCAAAACATTGAGCCTACTGAAATATTAATGTACGCCTTGTAAAATGTCATAATTAGCTGTTATCTCTGGAATAACTGTTATTAAGAAGAGCTGGCTGCTTGTGATTTGAGTGAGAATTACATTCTAAATATGAGAAGATGATAAATTTGGGGGAATATGCACAGAAGTGAAAGCAGTACATGATGTGGCAGGCACACTGTTTTGTATAAAGAAAGTAAATATGTAAAGTATGTACTTTTGCATATGCATAAGAGTGGTGCTGTCCTTAGAAAATATATACACCGGAGAGAAGAGAATGAATATTTTTCCCAGCCTAAGGCCAAAACTATATACTACAAAAAAAGGAAAAAATGGGTAAGTAATAGAAATACGTATCTGTGTCTGGCAAAGGAACAAGCATGCCTCATACTGCTGCTTCAAACAGGGCTACATGCAAACCCCAGACCCAGAGGTTGTGTGATAGATCTATTTTGCACTTACATAATGGCAGTCAATTCATCTTGATGTTCATGTCTTGCACAAGAGGCTAAAAAAACAATAGTGTGTCTTTTGGCTTATAGTTCTTTTTTTTTTCACCTTTCTTTTTTCATGACTACCCATTTTCTGTCCCCTGTGTGCTGCTGCTTATGTTTTACCACCTGCCAGGCAGAGTGGTGGCTTCCACAGGATGGGCATGGGACTGTATGAATCACAGCCATACAGATCCAAACCACACTAATGTATTTACACCCCTTGTGGAAGGAGACAACAACCACTTCCCAGATGTGGCTCCTTCTGCCCTCTGTGCAATACCTGATCTTTTCTCCAGATGCATCAGGTTTTCTCACCAGCTGCTCTATCTAGAGTGTGAGCTAATACCCACTCCTATAGCAGGGTTGTGAGACAGAGGGACTGGTAAGGTGAAAATCTGGAAAACAACATTGTTCAGTTCAGAGGCGGACAGCAAAGGTGTTTTCTCACTCTGTGTTAGTCCATTGGAGCGAAAATGTACCTAAATCTAAGTTAATATAGATTGGGCTCCATGATCTGAGAGGTCTTTCCAAAACCTAATTTATTCTATGATTCTGTTATTAACCTTTTTCAAAAGCTACTACTCCTGATTTTCAAAACTGCCCTTTAAAGGTATCAATAGTCTAATAAACTCCATTTATAGATGTAGGGTTATTAATATTGTGTCACTAACAAATGGAAAGGTGAAAAAACCCTGGGCACTCTGGGGGAAAAAGAGGTGATTTTTAATTCTCCCTAACCTGGAAAAAAATGCTCATTTTAACAACACAAACAACAGAATAACAGAGGATAACAGAAAACTTCTGTCAGTGTCTTTTCTCTTCAGAAAAAATCTTCTTGAAGGGTTTACATCACTAGATATTTAGTTTCTGTTTAAAACATATGCTCAGTTCCCATGTAGATGAAGGGGAACTACATGACCACTACCAGGGGAGAATAGATCCCAAATACGCACTTAGTTACTGCTGAGTCACTTAAGTATATTTGCACTATGATTCTAATTCAGCCTGACAGTAAGGCAGCTGCTTCTTCAATGACATTTATGAAAAACTTTGAGGGGAGGAACATGTCCTTAGAGCTCACAATACATCCCAATTCTTCTATTCAATGGACCAAAGCTCCCCAAAGGTGCTGTAAAACTGCAAGCTAAATCTATCAGCAGATCACATTTTACTATGACAAATTCTATCATTATCTTTTGTAGACAGTTGCTGAGATTCAAAGTATTTATGTAAAGAAAACAAACTGGTGTTTTGGGCTTTGGAAATGTCAGGGCCCTTGATTCTCCTGTTTATTTAAAAGTGGAAGTGTGCTGAGGGACATCTTTTGAACTCTATTCAAAGGTTAAAACTGATCTTTCATACAGCTCTGAAATTCAAAATTCTGCTGTTAAATGTTTTGACTCTGCTGTGTAATCTCCATTTTGCACTTAAATACCAAATTCTTTCCAGAGTTGGCTGTTGTGCACAGTGCAGAGACACGGCCATTTCAGGGAAGGAGCACAACCCCCTGACGTGTGCCAGAGCTGTGCCACAGTTCAAAGCCAGTGGTGCAGATATAGCATTCCACTGCTGTGGTAGATTATGTCAGCAAAATGTGATTGCCCACACTGGACTTTGCTCAGGACTGCAAGCTGATACTCCACTCTCATGGGGAAAAAATGTGTAGGGAGAGGCAACAGAAGAGAAATAGAGGAGTTTATCTTACTTGGACATGCAGTAGTTTGCGTGACCAATTTATGAGTTGTATAAGCCCAGTGACCAGTGCTTGCTTTCCCTGGGAGGAACATTTTCCAAGTGTAAGTAGTTGTTTACTGATGCAGGGAAGCTCATCCCATGGGCCTTCAAACTTCATGGGCCAAGCTCCATGGCAGCTTCCTTGAGGACCCACAGCCACTACCTTGCAGCATTTGTGTGCCCTGGAGAGGACTTCTTCTCTGGCCCATCTCAGCTTGGTACAGTAGCCATGGTCTGAAAAAGTGGCAGAGTGATGTGCTGCAGATCCATAGATATATTACTGGACCATGTCACCCCAAGAGCCTGGGCAAATGAAGCAGAGGGATGGTGGCACTGAGTTGGGCCAAGAGCTTGAAAAAGCAGCTCAGGTTGTGTGTGAAGACAATGCAACAATTCTGTGACATCACACTCACTTGGGTTTAAGTTCCTACTCGGCTCTCTGCTATGTGTCTACAGCCTTAATTATCAACTTCATATCAAAGAGGTGACTACACCCTTTAGAGGTCTGGCTGGTGTCAGTCTCACGAACTGACAAAGCTGTTAACTGCAGAGAAGGAAACAAATGCTCCTCATTAGCCTTCCCAGTTATTTTCTAATAACTGGTGACTAATCATAGGCCCTGCCTTTGAAAACTGTTTTGTCAATTATTTTAATTGTTATACAAAATGTTTTCTATCTCTCAGAGCACTGATCCCAAGAAGCATAAAATTATGCAAAAAAGTGCAACCTTCAAAACAATGTTTTCATCCTTCATGACTGCCAGGGAATGTCTGGAAGCCTGCTCTCTGTGAACTTAGAAACCTGTAGATAAAAGAAAAATCAATGTGCTTTTAAATCAGGATTTTACATTAGTTTCATGATTGGTGTCATGATTGAATTTTTGAATGTTTGAGGTTGACGATTCTGAATTAGGTCAGACAGTGTAAGTCATTTTCTGCTATTATATGCTGGCATGAATTTTACCTTCATGCAACATTTCCTGTTTGAATGGGTAATGCAGACTCTTACCGATCAGTGCACAAGGTTTTAGTCTACAGTTTAGACAGATGTACAATCCATGCAGATCACACATCATCTACAATGGTCATAGTCTAATCTAGGTTTTTCTGGTTTAGAAAATACAGAAGTGTAGTCTGTATTTTAATTTTCAATCCAGAATTAAGTAGTGTGATCAATAGATGATTTTCCCTGTATCTACATGATCTACAATAATGGAAGGCAAAAAAAAAAAAAAGGGCACACAACGACAAACCAAGGCTCCACCTGCCTCTGATGAAAAATTTAAATTCAAAATATTTTGTGTGGTCACTTTTTAAAGTTCCTTGTTAATGTTGCAGAGCTTATGATCTCTACACTTAACAAATGAAGTCATCCTTGTTTTCTAATGGGAAATAGGTTAAAATATATCTAAATAGGTGTGACTCTAAAATCAGCATTTGGGTATACAAGATGATGGACTACTGTTTCCAGTAGAACTGGTACATATTTACTGTAAAATTTGGTGTACTCTGGTATTTTGCTGTCACTCAGCAAATAACCTCAGTAATCACTGTGGAATTAATTGAATAGTACATCAGTACAATCAATTGCTGCTCAATCTAATTAAAATTAGAATTAGCTGAGAGAAAAACAGTGTGAAGAACTAATATGGTTGAAAGTGAAGTTTTCCTGACTCCATCAGTTATAATTGAAATTGCTGAATGATTATACATAACAGAAAAGCTGAATACCAGACAGCATAATAAAAATCACTGGTCAAATACAAATATTACGTAAAAAAATCTGGAAACACTGAATTCTTAAATCAGAGATGGATAAAATTTTAACTATACAAAATCATAACTATGGGATGTTAACTGAAATAAAGAAACATTTATTTTAAATATTGATTGTATCACAATTAATTATTTTAAGGAACAAACTTTTTAGTAATGACAAAGGAGCTATGAAAAAATCAAGTTTCAAAACACAGTTAGGGGTTTCTTGGTTTTGAGTGGGCCTTTTTAAAGCAATCCCTTTTTAAGCTGCTATTACAAAGACAGCAACATGGCAATAACAACTGGGTGAGCATATGTAAACTTGGATCTGGATCACTACCATTCTTTGACCTGATCTCTATTACATACAAGAATTGTCAAGAGACAGGAAAAATAATTCAGAAATCAGTGTTCCTAGTCTTTGCTTTCTGTCACTGTTACCCAAGTGCTGTGTAGCTTTGGCTTAGTCAGTAAAGCTTTGATAGTTTAGTATTCCTGGGTTTTATATGATATAGTAATAGTTCACTGGGATGATGGAGGGATAATTTGTAGATGTAAAGCACAGAGGGCATCCTATACAAGTGGTATATTTTAGCATTACGGCTTGCAGCAGCAAAGCCAGTCCTGATTTAGCTGAAAAATCCCATACCCAACTGAAATAGATCAGGTGCTATTTTTTCTTCAAGAAATTTTGGGAGGATTGGTTGTGTTTGTAGTTTTGACACTCATTAGCCAAACACCTTTGTCATGCTAACCTATGTCACACTAACCTATGTCACTACTTATTTATAGTCTGTGAACATACATGGACATATGCATCAGAGCACTCTGGATTAACACTTGAGTCAGAGCCATCTGCCAAATACAGGACCAATTTCTACTCGGCAAGAAATTAGTCTATTCCAGACCAAAGGTCTGCATGGTTCCTCAAATTCCCAGTTTAAACTATTGCAGCTCTTTCAATGCCAAACCTCTCCTGAGTGGTGATTGCCATAGCTGTGAACGCACATCAGGCAGGAGGCACAGTGCTGCTCAGCTGCCATATGAAAAATTAGCAGTCCAATCAATGAGTTATTTGACCCAACACTAACAATCATGTCTGTTCTAGGTTTGAAATCACCTACACTTTGACTTTCTGTAGAGCTCAACACTGCAGTAACCTGCTCTTATGGGATTTAAAATTTGATGAGTGAAGTCCCTAGCTCACAGGGCAAATTGCATAGGCAAACTTAATGACAGTTCATTTACTTCGTATTGATACTGGTAGGTCATGATGGTCCTTTCGCAGATCACTCAGGAAAAGACCATTTCCTCTGCCCTCACCCCAAAGAACAGTTTAATTTACCTTAGGAGTATCCCAGCAGACCACAGGGAAACCTGCAGAAGGTCAAAGCTTGAGATCAGTTGCCTTTGCAGCCCCCCTTAAGGGCCCCTGCCAGCAGAGCTGTAGCTGGCAGGCCGCTCCTTGCCAGCTGCTTCAGAGCTCCTGTGAAAGTGCTGGGAGGGAGAAAAGCTCCTCACTGTGGGAGAGTGGGTGGGAAAAATGGTAAAGGGGAGTGGTTGCATTCTCCCCATTCCTGTCCCAAACTTCCTAGTCATTGGGCCCTCTCCACTGAAATACCCTCGGGAGGGGAATTCCTGGGAAGTATCCAGTCCAGAGGGATTGAAATGTGCCTTTATGTTGACATGTTGTTGTTCACGTTGGTCTAAAGATGTTACAAACACTGCTTTTTGCTGGTCCCCACACTGCTGTTTGCCTGTTCAACACATGGCCTCACCATCTCATGTATTTTAATTGTATCTTCCCCTAACAGGTGCCTAACACTGCACTGCCTCATGCTTTGGTGTCAGTAACTTTGAAATTGTTTACGGAAAAGCTCATGGCTCCCACTGTTTTCATTTGCTCTTGCAATTTCACTATGAGTCATCCAATATGGTGTGTACTTTGTTTTACTTACAGACCAAACTGCCTGAATTGCATCTTTAGTTAAGTTGCCTCTGCTCCCTTCAGGCAAAAAAGTGCAAGGAAATAAAAAGTTTCTTGCTCTCAGAGCTGTGGAGGCACACTTGAAAACGTTTTTACTTCTAAACTCTTTTTTACTAGGAGGTAAATAAAAGCAAGCCCACCACTGCATTTTCATTGGAGCTTATTTGGCGTCACAAGTTACGTGTGCCAGAAGCTGGTAGTTCTGGGTGTTTTGTATCTTTGAAACTTTCACACATTTACATGTAGGTGCCCAAAAATTGCATTACCCACCCTTCAAAAAGTAGCAGTGTTTTAACACCTCACAGGTGTTACGACATAAGCTTGATGAATGTTCATAAAGCACTGTGAGAAGTACAGAGGGAAAGCATTGAAAGAGTAGTAATCCTGTGGTTTTTTAAGTGCTTCCAAAAGCCTACTTCACACTGCATTTGAGTGTTTTTCTTAATGAGGCTTGCACTACACTGCTTTACTGTGAATCTTTATAATGGGGATTGCATGGTCACTACAGCAGTGCAGCATCTACCCATTTATATTTCAGCCTTAGATGGGACTTGATCTTTCAAGGACAGTTGGGAAGAAGCAGCTGTCCAAAGCAGAGCCTGGAAGGACTTCAGAGGGACTCTACTGAGATGGGTGCAACTGCCCCGTCCCCTTCTAGCCCAGAGCTTCACTTGCTGCCTCTAGAAGTCAATCTCACACTCTTCTTCCAAAGCTGAGCCTATTGAGAGCACCAATTGCTGTGAAAATCCTTAAGCTACACTTGCAGGGAGAGTGTTTTTACTACCATTTGTTGAAGCCAGGGGGTCACCGAGTGCACACAGCCCTCTCTGAGCAGGGATGCTGTTAACAAGCAGCATCAGTGTTGATTTTAAGAATAACACATTCAGGTGCAATGGCCAGGCTAAGGGAAGATAAAGTTATTTTTACCACAATTTGGCTAAAAGTGTCATATTTATGTCTATTACTTTATCAGAGCTGTTACCTTTGCAGTTGTAAACAAGAAAGCCTCGCCAATTTTCCACTCAATGGAAAAGTCCTATATGCTTTGATAGCAATACACCAGAGACAGCATATAATGGAAATGTTGTCATGGAGTGCCAGCTCAAAAACAGAGGAAAATGGCTGAAGAATTAACTCTCAAAGGACATTTTTCTTTCCTCCTTTTCCTATTTTCCTTTTTTATTTTTAATTTCTTCTTTCTCTCTTTTTCTCTCTCTTTACTAATATGCATATTAAAAAAGGGTTTCAATCTCAAATAGGCCTGTATGTCTTTTTTGCCTTAGTGGAAAATTAAGACATAAAGCAAATCCACTTTTCAGTTGTCATTTCCCAGGTACTTCCTGCTTATGTGTTTGATCAATGTAACATTCTACATAAGCAGAATAAAGCAGCTTGAGGAATATATCTACCAGTTAGTTTCTCTCAGTTAGATGAATTCTGTACTGGTTTTATGTATCTCTAAGTCAAATTGTGATCTTTTTAGGGGCCCTCATCTGGCAGTTCCTTGCCTTCTAAAGGGCAGGGTGAGCAGAAGGATCTTGGTAAGCTTGATCTCTGCTCCTTACACACATCAGCTGAGCTAGTGCCAAGGATGAAGCTACCTGTCGCATTTAGAACTGTGTTTTGGTCGCAGTTCTTTGCCTGCACCAGTGGAGAGGTGTGTGAGTTTGACCAGTGTCACATAAGAACTCTTTAAATCTGATTAATTATTTGCTGACCAACAACAATTGATTATCTGAGACAAAGGTTAATATTACCCTACACGTTTGTGGTGTCTCTGAGTCTAATTCCTAGATTAAATCATAAATGTTTATGCTCTGAGAGAAAACATTTATTCAAAGCTAGGAGAGCATGTATCTAATACAAACATATCCCCAGGAGCCACCATTTGAGCTCTATGTGACTATTTGTACAGGTGCTTATCCTTATATTAGTTAACCTTTTTCTGATGTTTTTTACTGGTCCTTCTCAGATCTTTGCTAATATTGTCACCAGCAGAAGTGGTCACTACTAGCAAGCAGGGCCCAAATCTGGAGCTCAGCAGTGTGCTCCTTGTAGAGCACACATGGAGCCTGTGGAAGCAGGCACCAAAGTGTTCAGCTAAGGACAAAGAAGAGAGGCAATATGTACCACTCCTCCTTTCCCAGTTCTGCATCCTGTTTAAACCAGCTATGGCCCTGACTGGACCCACCCTTTGACTCACTAACATGGCATAAAGCTATGTAGGATTTGCTGTTGTTTGTTTTCTTCCAGGTTGTTGAACTGAGGTGACTCAAGTACAAAGCCAACATGTGAGTGCTGGTGTCACCATGAGATACAAACTTTGTGGAGGCAGGGATGTGAAAATGGGTGGGATCTTCATTTTTGGGGTCAGAAACTGGTTATTTGACTCCCTGGGATTTGTAATATCAAAGCCTTGGGGCAAAGGGGTCAGAATATGAGCATTCTCAGCCAGCACCTTCTGCAGGAAGCAACCTGGCACCAAGAAACATGGTGCATGAGCATCTCTTAGAAATCCCAGCCCTGTTCCTCTGGCCAGGATGAAGGGATCCTGAACTTGCTTTGCTGACCAGGAGACAGAGATCTCTGGATTTTACTAACTCCCTCTTTTGCATGTAAGTACCTGACATGTTACACGGTGGCACTACACACCCTTTCTCCTGCCCCATAAATTTGCCTTTACCTTCAAAAACAAAGGTGGAGCATATTCCTAGTCAAAGCTGCTCCAAAACCACTGCTGCCTCCTGTGGTGGATCTGTCCAATGGTTGTGTGCCAAGCCTACTGTGACAGGCCCTTAAGGCAAACAAGTGATGTATTTTTGGGTTGCAATCACACCCAGACATGACAAGAGTATCGGGGATGGTCCCAGGCACGTGCAGGTGCAGAGCTGGCAGCATTTAGAGACTTGTGAAATCAAACAGGAAGGTATGAATTTGCAGTGTTGAGTACAGGAATCTTAATAATACATAAGCCCTTTTTTAGTCACTTAAACCTTTCATTGGGTCAAGCCCTAAGCAGCTCATTAAGCTGCAGTCATACAATCAGGAAGTTGAAGCAGTATCATGTAGAGCCTCTGCCTCCACATTGTCTCTCCTGAACAACTACAGCAGTACAGTGAGCCATCCTTAGCCACCAAAAACTACTCCTGCAAGCTGTTTCAGGGCTACTCAAGAAGTATGTGTTCATGATTTGTAATTGATTGAAGAATCGGCCCTCCAATTCTCCCTAATTTTCTTGAACATTCATTTACTGTTACAGCATGTCTAATTTCTTAAGATTAAATTGATAGATGCATTTAGACAAGAAAAAATCTAGTACAAGTTCCTTAGTTTACAGATTTTTCTGCATTAGGAACAAATCCTTTATGTACATTAGGTAGAAGTGGATTTGATGAAGAAATAAAAGTCTCCAAGTCTTAGGAAATAGCATTTCATTGTTAAAAATTACAAATAACAAACAGCTGCAGAGAGGAAGACAGAATCTATATTGGGAAATTAGTGGAAGACTGCAGTCAGGGAGGAGAGAGGCTGGGTGTAGGATTAGTAAATTAATTCCTCTAAGTCCTCTCCCACAAATAAATCAGTGGAATGTGGATGACCCTCATTCTGCTAGGAAGAGACAGCAGGCAGTAATCCTAGCCCCTCCACCCAGTTTCTTTTGCTCCCGGTTACACCCCTGGTCCCAGAGAGTAAAAGCCCTGGCTCACCCTGCCCTGCAGCTGCTGCCAGCCCAGGTAGAGCCAAACACAGGAGCATCACCTCCACTTTCATCTCCCAGACTGAATTGCACTTCCTAAATTTACATATTTGCGTTATTCCCACATGCTCTTCCCAACCTTCATTTTTCAAGGAAGTGGATATATTCTGATTGAAATGATTTGATGTATTTAATAGCACTTCTATTCATTTTCTGCTGCTAAATGAACAGTGTAAACAGTATCTCCAATACAGGAAAGTGTTCAAGGGGGATGTTCACACTAGAAGGACATAAAAGAAATAGTATGTATGCAGGAAGCAATTTACATGGTCGTATTTTTAGTTTATTTTGTCTCCTATTACAAATGATGAAGTGATGCTATTTAGACTAATTGAATAGGACCACTGATTTTTTCATTTTCATGAAGTCTGAGGCAATAAAATATACCTTCTATAAAATAAAACCATGAACTGCAGACACATCTCATACATCCCAAGCATTTCTACACTGAGTTCATACACTGGACTCCTGCATCTCTTATTCATACACAGGAAAATTTTGCCTCAGGTTTTAAGTGCCCATAAATTTATACTTTAGGGTGATGAACCAGGTCTAAAATGTTAAACTTATCAATTAGAACAAACATGGTCATGTTGAAAACCTAGGTCAGAACATCACCTGGACTAGAACTGGTGTACCATTGCAATGCTATAGAGGTGAGAATACAAGCATGGGTCATGTTCTCTGGATAATTTTAAATTACAGCCTTGCTCAAAGAAATAGTCTTTTCTTCATGATTTCCTGTAAATATCATCTATCCATAGCAGCATGGGAGCAATAATAATACAATCACTAGTGCAGCACAAATTAATTTGTGAACAACTGTCTCATATGAAAGTCCTCTTGGAGAGGAAAAGAATTGATCAATAGGCAAAGTCCACTGCATTTGCACAAGGCCAGGATGCTTGGGTTGCGCATGCAGCTGGAGAGTTGTAATCCAAATCCTTTCTGCACGTGACTGGAGCGTGCTCAGGGCTGCTTTGCTGGTCCCTTAAGTGTAGTCTTTCCCAGAGCAGGAGCAAGCAAAAGGCTGCTGGACTCGTTGCAGCCAGAGCGTGAGCAGGTTTCTTGAGGCGCCGAGCCCATCTGTCCGTGGGCGAGCAGGCATCCTGGCACCGGGGCTGCAGCAGACAGGCTGCCAGAGCGCACGGCCTGCGGGTGCAGGCCCGGCCGCTGCAGAACTGCGAGGGCCCAGGCTCATTGACCGTCCCTCTGAAGAAACATTGCAGCAAAGTTGGTTCTGGTGAAACGCAGGTGTCCCTTTGTTCAGCAGAACAGCAGCATAGCCAGGCAGTGCAGCTGAAAAGGTGTGGGGCCCCCGAGGGACAGCAGGGCAGCCCAGCCGAGCTCATGGGACCATGAGGGGCTTTGGCATGTCCTCTGCACCATGGGTGAGGCCAGGGTGACTGCAAGGACAGCCCTGGTTGACCTCGATTGCAGTCTGTCCTCTGGCTCGGTCTGAGTGGTGCGATTAATGCAAGTCACAGTGTGGTCAACCCTGCCTTGCCTACAGCTAAATTGCACAGTGCTTGTGAGGGACATGGTTCTAAGTCCCTGTGAAATCTGCCTTTCCCCAGCACACCGAGCTTTATGTGCAGAGGTCCCTGGCCTTGCTCCCGTCTCCAAATTCCCCTCTACAACAGAGCAGAGCACTTGGGAAAAACCCTTCTCTTCGCCTGTGTGTGCAGGAATGGGCGATGAGGGTTCCTGCATATCCGCCTGCTGCGGTGCCACTCCCACACACAGCCAGATGCTCACAGCACAGATGGAGTTCGAAAACACACAGGTAAAAAGACCAAAATAAACCGTCCTCTCTAGTGGTGATATATCTTGTCAGTTTAGTCTAAACCACTCAGCCAAACCACAATATTTTGAGAAAGGGAGCAAATATAAGTACTCGTGTCCTTATAGCCAGTAAAACAAAATAAGTGCAGCAGGCAGCGAGTTAAAATGGACAAACAGTCCTTTGGGGAAGACTTCCCAAGCCAACCATTAAATTCAACACATTTTTCTCTGCTCACTCAGGGCTCCTAAAGAAAGGGCTGAGCTTGGGGGATGACAGAGGAACTGAGGAAATGAGATAAAAAAGCTACTGAAATTGAATTTCCTCACAGAGAAATTCTTCCATAAGCTGTATAAACTTTTCTTACCTAAATAAATACTCTGGGGTGCACAAGTTTTTACATTTCCAGTGTGACTCTGATGGTAACCTTTGTCTATATTGTGGCTGCCCAAGAATCTCAGAAAATAGCTGGTACCTTTACATATTTTATATCATTTTGAGCTAGGTAACACTTGGGAACCAAACAAAACACCCAAACTCCAAACTCCATCCTCCCTTTCCCTGCACCCTCCCCCCCAGCCCCAACCCTCCAGCTCTGGCTGCAGATATTTCAAATATATAAAGAAAAAAATCTCTGGACTTTTTGGTAACTTGACTATAAACATCTCTGCCTCTTTCCTTGTCAATGCCTAATTGGTTCTGCCTAGACAGGCCACACATAGACAGTAAAGAAAATAATGAGGTAATGAGAAAAGTGTTTAGGGCACCTAGGCTGCAAAGCATCAACCTAAATATAAGCTATAGTGGCATAATGTAGTACTTTCAACATACACAGTTCTATTCACTGCTGGAATATCCCATGAGGCAGGTATACGTTATATATGGCTACATTTAGGACAAAGAAATTGCAGTGTGCAGCTGTTAGGAGACTCGCCTTTGATCAGAAAGGAATTCATTATCAGAGACGAAATTCAACACAAATCTCCTGATAATATTGCTCCCACCCACTGTCTCAACAAGAAAATACTAATACTTTTATATTCACAAAATAAGAATCAAAATTATTTTGCTTCAAGTGCTTTTGATGTCTCAAAAGTATTGAAAAAAAACGAACACAGCCCTCAATTTCTTACTTTACCCATAATTTAAATGAATGAATATATCCATCCTTTAATTGTTAAACTTACATATTTGTTATGCAGCAGCATAGGGATTAATAATGTCAGCTCTTGACAGGTTGAGATGGGTAAATTCTTACCTTCTTGCTCTGTCAGAGCTGGCCTTTGGAGGGTTGGTTTTCAACCTCACTTTCCTCTGTGAAATGAACAACTCAAATCAGATGGATTGCCTTGAAAGAAATTAATTTATTTTTTTTCTCTGTGAGACTCATATATTTACTTTTCATTCTTGAAAGAACAAAACCCTCTAAATAAAAGCAAAAATTTAAATAACAGAACACAAGCTGTGATTTATTCTGTCCAGCATTAGAGAATCAGCTCTCCAGTCAGAAGTGAAGATGAAGAATTTAGAAACAAATTTGTCCCTTTCATTCAAAGACAAAACCATGAATCGGTACTTGTTTACATACAATCTATCTTGCTATATTTTTTGTAGAGGAAGTGCTTTCACCCACACATTGCTCCACCTGACCTGTTCTTGTTCAGGTTTCATGTAGAAATGCCCTTGAGAACAGCATTAAGCAGAACTAAATGTAATTTTGTAGTATTTAAATTGTTTCATTAAGAGTGTGAATTTAAAAAAAAGATACTTTACAGTTAACCTGCTGGAAAGAAAGAGGATAAAATCCATCACCCACATAGATTTGTTTGGGGTTTTTTTTCACACTTTAGTGCAGCTTTCAGCTCTGCATCTGTGGAGATGTTACCTTTAACAGAATTTTGCTATCCTCTCACTTTTGTTGTTAAAAATAAAGTATTTCATCATAAATTAAGACCACCATAAAATGAATCACAGGCCTCAGCTTATGATTATTGTTACCACCAATAATGAAAAAATTCTCTGCTGTACTGGAACAAATCCCACAGCCTTTTAAGTTTACTGCATGAATAATCTGTGAAGTCCCCTATTTTAAATTTTTGCTAACATTGCCTCCAAGTTTTGAGAGCCTTGAGAATTTGACAGAGAAGTTTCAATTTATTGCAGCCTAAACATGTTTGCAAGACCAGGAATAAGAACAGTCCTTGTATAAACAGCAAGGAAGAGATGGCTCCAGGCTGTCTACCTGATGCATTCACAAACCTTGCAGCACCTGTTGGCACATACAGGGGCTAAAGTCCCTTCCACACTGCATTCCCTCCTCTCCTTCCCTCACTTCTGCTGGGTGACTAAAGACAATAGTCTCAATAAAGTATTGTCATTGAAAATAGAGAAAATAGAGTGGCACTAGGAGTCCAAGTACATTTTTGGTCCACTGACCTAAAAGTCCAAACCAAGTCAAACTGATTCATTTATAGTATGAAGAGATTTATATTGCTAGTGCTGGCTGTGAGCATACTTTTGTAGTCCTGCTGAGAGGCTCCTGAGTCAACCGTGAGCAGCTGGCCAAGAAAATGCCATCACCTTTATAGCTTGAAGTGAATTTTACAGTTAGAGCAGATACATTTAACAGCATCTGCAGATATAAAACCAGTCATACTCAGAGAGGGAGAGAGATACTTCTTGATATTATTTTAAAGGAAGTGATTTTCTTTGTTGCACATATTGAAGAATGTACCAGAAAAGGCACCATCTCCCTAAATTCCTCCTATGTCTTATAATAAGGGACAAAACCAGTCGGAAAGTAGTTTTAAGGAAATCTGTGAATAATGGTACTACTTAAATAATTCAGTTCTCTAGAATAGTTTCTGAAGTCTTTTTCATATCTTAGTGAAAACTGTAACAACCACTTTTGCCTATAGATGAGAACTGTGACATTTTAATCAAGATGTGACTCTGTCAATTTCCAGCTTCCCCTACTTTGAAGGGCATGCTTTTGACATGGACTGAGCTTATAAGAATTGTAATAAATACACATATTTAAAACATCTTATACAATTTGTAGACTATTTAGCATCTACAGCAAAACAAAGTCTTTGAAAAAAAATAATTAAAACCAAGGATGAAAACACAGCTCTTCTGCAAGATTTCCATCTCTATAGAATCTGGGGTAAACACAAAAACTTTTCATCAACTACTCTGAGATGCAGATGCAAAGGAAAGGAGTGGAGCAGAAATGTTTTAAGAGAGACATTTCCTCAGAGAGACACTGTTCTTTGGATCACAATATTCTGGCGTTGATGCCTGGGGACACGGGTCAGCAAACCTCCAGAGCTCTATTGGATGGCATCTGTAAAACAGATAGAGTGTAATGCACCCACATTTGGGGCAAGGAGCTGAGCAACAGATGCCTATATGTTAAAACCTCCTTTTGCAGGTCGAGTGACGAATGCCACATGCAAGACCTGCAGCACCATCAGGGCAGAGGAGGGTACAGCTTCGTTTCTTCTTCCCCAGCTCCATCCCTGAATGTCATAAATGTCAAAAAATAAAGACTGTGTCCTCAAATGTAGTCTAACACAAGCACTGCATTTTTAAAAACTCTGTTTCCAAGAGAATCTTATTAGAATTTCATTCCCCAAAGTGAAAGAGTAACAATATTACAAAAATAAAGACAGAAAGATGAATTGGAGTAAAACACTTGGGTGGAAACACTGAGCTGTTGCTATGACTAACGGGAACTAATTTATTTACTTATACATCCTTTGTAATCTCATTTTCTCCCATGTGACAGCCAATGACTCATTCTTTGTTTACTGATGAAGAAAACATGCTTTCTGAAATCTGTACCGGGAGGGATCTTCTCTGGACAGTCTGCATTTGTCCCACACCCAGAAGGGGGTTGAGCCTTCTCTGCAGTGCCCATTCAGTAGGTTCCTGCAGACCCATGGGACCAACCCTCAGCATCTCAGGGCAGGGGAAGGAGGAGCAGAGGCACACACATAGGTGCTGCCCATAGGGACTGGTGTGGGCAAATAAGGGAGCTTGAGCTTTCTTTACTTTTCCCACAGGTTTTCCCAGTCTTGATTGTTCGGGAACATTCTGGGCAGAAAGATGTAATGTTGGCAATGCTGCTGGAAAAGTGGTAAAGGTGATAGTTTGTAGGCAGGTCTGGTGTACTCTGTCTCTGTATTTCTGGGCTTAACATGTATCAGTTCAGGCAACACTACCAGGAAATACACATGGGGTGTTGTTTGCTCTTTATTTTCTTTCCTTTCCCCTCACTTGCATCCCCATCCTGATGAGCAGAAACTGAAATTGAAATATATTTCTGGGGTGCTTTTTCAAGTCAGCAGACAAAATAAAAAGATCTCCATTGAAGAAAAGAAGAGAAAATAATAATTTGTGATGGATCAGCCAGCTGCAAGAATCAGTGTGGTAATTTGCCAGCCTCATAGAAATGAGGACTGCTCACTTGTAGGTGTGTCACGTAAAAGGCTGCTACTTTATTGTTGTTGACTTTCTTTTCCCCCTTCCATTGCCTGTCCTTCAAAGAGACTTGCTGGACCTCTCAGAGTGGTTGTTAGGTGGTGGTGTACACCAAACACCACGTGGAGGAACGTGGCCCTGAATAGCAGGGTTTTCCCCAAACCACAGCCCTCTCTACCATTTGAGGTGACAATCAGCCACCATCATTTGATGCGGTGGGTTTGTGTCATTCTAGGGTTCTATTAAAAAGTAACATAACTGCTAACAGATAAACATATGAGATCATCAACTCTCCCATTAATTAAAAGGGAGTGTTTCAATATAAGTAATAATTAACTTAAATGAATATGGGATATGAGCCTTGTAGTAAGACTAAGTACAGCAGGGAAGCCTTTGGTGCTAGGAGGTAACGTTAGTCATCTGGGTCCTGGGAGCACCCTTGAACAGCAGACTAAGTTGCTGGAATACAAACAATGTCCTTTGGTCTAAGACAGTGCCTGTTTCGAAATCCATTCCCAAATTCTGCTCATGACTTAGCCATAGGCTTGCCTTTGGGCCAGTATCTCAATTTCTGTGATTACAACATGAAACATAAAAAGAAAGTCCTGGATTCAGAAAAGAAAATTATTTGGTAGGGAAACTTCAGGAGGGTAAGGCTTGTCACACTTCTTGCTGGATCTGTGCCCTCATCAAGGAGGAGGTGAAGCTGTTGAGAGGGGACAAAGTCCAGCCATGCTGTGATGTGGATGATACCATGGAGCAGATATTTCTGCCTGCTCCCAGGACATTTGAGATATAAAGGCAAGGCTCCAGACTGCCCATCCACAGAAAACCCCACATCACTAGGCTCTAGGCATTGCATGGAGACCTGTGGGCTGAACTCAAGTAATGCTGTGGAGAGACAAAAAACCCCCCCAAACCTTCTGGACCTGTCAGTGAGCCTTCCCCACTGTGGCTGAGTGGCAGCACTGGGCATCCCCTCTCCCAGTCACTCCATTAGTTTACCACTTTGAGTGCTGTCATCACTGTTAATATCTGCTATACTGCAGCAATGAAACAGATTATTGGAAATATTTTTTCTTAACTTGGGCTCTGGCAGTAGCCTTATTGCTATTTCTGTGTCACGTAACTGAATTGCAAAAGCATGGAGTTCTGCCCAGCACTGCTCTAAAGGAAGGATACCCATAATGCCTGCAAACCTGACAGTTCGAAGATTTTATGCATATTCATCTTTGAATCCTTGCTTAGATGTAAATTTGGATGGACATATCATTTATCTATCTCTAACCTGAAATACTTCAGGGTGATTGTTCATCTTGTAAAATATTTAGGTGCACACACCCAGACATGGCCCAATTTTTCAAACTGGGTTTGTATAGCTATATGCCTAATTTGTTTGTGCAGCTTCTGTGATTGAATGTTCAGCTGGCAAATGCACAGGCAAATGCTTAGGTCTATACATACCGGGCTTGCTATTTCCTTGTTTTTATGTGTAAACAAGATAAATGTTAAATACTGCCTCTTGTCAAATCCCAAGTAGAGAGCAGTCTACTGTGCTGCTTTCTAAAAGGAAAGTGGGCCCAGGAACAAATTCCGATAATCCCACCATTAAATGCATTAAGCATAAAATAAGTAGTTCTATAAATACACATACTAAAGATGTAAGAGGGAACTATTCATAGTGGATGGTCACATTCTTAACCCTAGTCTGTGTCACTTGCCAGATAACTACTGGAACTCCCAGGTTTCATTTAAAAGTACTGCATTATAGTCCAAAACCATTTGAAGATAAACTTGTGCTTACTGTCAAGGGAAACTTCTGAACTTTATTTACTTCCTAATGCAAAAAAAACCCCAAAAAAACCCAAAACAAAACAAAAAATTAATTAGCACATTTCCTGAGCTCTGGGTAAATTAAACATTTTAAGGGTTTTGCCCAGTACTGTACATAACTCTATGGACTAGCTCAAGGAAATTCTAAACTTTCGTTATAGGGACAGATAAAAATAATGTCATAGACACGGTACATATATAGCCTATATAAAATAATATGGTATTTATCCGTCAGTCAGCATTATGATTCATGTTAAACTATAGCATGAACACTACATCACTGTAATGCAGCTATTAACTATGAGAGATCCTGTGCCTTAGAATACACTCTTGTTCCCCTTAGTGCTTAAAAAGCAGTTTTCCAAATTGCTCTCTGTAATTTCATGGATGTCATCCTTATGGAATTTCTGCTCTAATGTTCACCTTAATCTCTGCAAATTGAATCTCTTCCAGTTGCATGAGATATGTATACATATATGTTGTAGGAATCCCCTTCCTCTCCTTGGCATTTTATTTGCCCTCTTCAGCAGTGGGAGTTGTAGAGATGTGATGCTGTATTTCATCAGGGCACAAAACTGTCAGCAGGAAGTATTCTCGACACCCCCTCTGGAAAATCACCGCTCATTTTTCCAGCTCATCACCCAATCCAACTGCGTTGTTGTGGGCACACTTCCTGCAACGCTCACCCAGAAAGATCTGGGATTCATTTCAACCCAAGAAGGCAGCAAATGGAGGAAGTCATGGGCAAGGGCTGCTGTGTCATGGTGTTAAGTTATCATGTATTTACATATTGAAGGGGGTTTGTTTTTAAACAAGGCTACCTGTACTTAATGAGGCCCTGATAGGCCACAAAAAGTGAAGGCGAGTGATTGACTCATTTCCTGGGTCTGGCCCATCTCTGTGACTCAGGGTGCCACACTTTACCCTGGGTGTCCCATCCTCACCAGGGACCCATGCAGAACCCTGTGGGTGTTGGTGCCTCTCCTCATGGGACTCTGAGTGTCAGGACAAGCTGGACCTGGGGCAGAGATCCAGCTCTCTAGGAGATCCAGCTCTGCAGGGAGGGGAGCCAAGGCCTCTGCTCGCTTTGCAGCATTGTTGCCAACACACCACCGATGAAAATCAGGCATGTTGCAGTTCCTCTTTAATTTTGCCATATACAATGAGCCCTCCTAGCATCTTCAGGAGAAACCACTTCCAAATCCCAGAGAGAAGAAAAAGAGCTGCTTTCCTTTCGTGTGTACCACCAGGAACCTGGCTTTGTTGATCTAAATGATGAGAAAAATCACTCTCCCAGGAACAACAAGCACTTGAGAAAGGGAATCTCTTTTCTTTTATAGATCTGCTTTGGACCAAGAGGGATTGCACCTCCATGTGTCTCTCTCTTCATTAGCTGGAGAGGGAGACCTTGGTCCATCATAAACCTCTCTAAAGGACAGGGTTGAAGTGAGACCAGGATAGTGAAGGTAACCTTGTATCACACAGCCCAGCTGCTGGGCTGATGTTGTGTGCTGCATCTTTCACTCAAGGGCCTTGGGTGCCCATACCTTAGATCAGCTGACATAATCTTTAGGTATGATGGTTTAGATTTTTATTTAGGTTTAGATGCCAATAGCTATACTGAACTATTTTTCACTGTGGAAATGTAGTAGGAGGTCTAACATCTAGCTAAATTGTGACGATGGGCATTTGGAGCCTTAAGTTGGACCTATCTCCTGCTCCCAGCTCCAAATTTGGCTGTGAACCAAAGAAGAGTTGCCTGGTTCATTTTGAGATGCCCAAGGCCTGCCCTCTCTTGCCTGGCCTCCAGTTGTATGCTTCAGAGAGACGTGGGTTTCCTGTAGTTCCTGTCACACAATTGTTAGTCCCCAGTGCATGTCTGCTGTCCCCTGGGGCCATCAGGCCATGCCTATGTGTAAGCAACTGAACAAAGCCCTAAATTCTACCAATTATAATGGGACATTTGATGCCTCCATCCTTTGTAGGTACCTCCCTGCATATGGGTGTCTTAAATCAGCAAGCTGAGTGTTTCCTTATATTGTTTCCTCATCTTAATGTATTTTTCCATTTTTCTGAGACATGAGAAATTATATGCAATTCAATATTAATCCCTTCAATATTATGGATTAATTTAGTCAGGGCAATTTTTTAATTTACCAAATGTTGTCTCACATGCTTTTTTATCAACAGCTAGTGTTTTCTCCATGCTTCCTAATTGCCAGCACTCCATCTTCATTTTAGTTTACATTAAACAAAGCTTAAATATAGGTCTGCATCATTCCCATTTCACAGCAATTTATTGCAGTTCTCTTTAAAATGAGGTCTGCTTCCTCTTAAGCACAGAACTCATCTTATCTAATGCCCCTTTGGCTGCCCTTCACTTCTTCTGTTTTCTAGCTAGTTTTATCTCTTCCCAGGGACTTGAGCAGAGCCTGACAAGCAGGATTTCCAAAGGCACACTGCCTAGTTCTTCCTCTATTCTGTTTTCTGTTTCAGGGATGGGGAGTAGTGGGGAATGTAGACAGACATGCTGCAATTGTGGTTTCTTTTCGAGTTCCCCAACTTTCTTAGAAATTTCTTTTGGTTGGCTTGTTTGTTGATATATTCCATTGTGTCATAGTGACTAGCTTTCTTCATACCTTCCAAATGTTCTTCTGTGCCTCTTACTTCCTGTACTAAGCATCTAATCCAAAACTTCAGGTTATTACTGAGAGTCTCTTCTACAATGCCTTTTTGGCTTTGCTTACTTGAACTTGAATCATTGTGAATATCAGCATCAAATTTTCCTATTCTTCTTGCACACCTAATTCCTCCCCTTGCTGAACAGAAATAAGTCCAAGCTAATATCTTCCTTGAAAGAATTCCAGTTGCACTAAACCCTCAAAAAACCGGAAAACTGCAGATCAATCTTCCTGTCTAAAAGTGTGTGATAATGTCAAAAAAAAAAAAAAAAAAAATCATGGGAGTTTAAGGAAACATGGAAAGAAGCTAGGATTTTTTTGATTCAATTCTTTCAGCCTGTGGGGCAGGCATTCTTTTATATTTTTCACTGCATGTGTGAGAGATAGAGAGGAGAGGAAAGGCAGAGGGGGAAAGAAAGGGAGGAAAAGGGAGGGAGGAAGGGAGGAAGGAAGGGAGGGAGGGAGGGAGGAAGGAAGGCGCGGAAGGCGCGGAAGGCGTGGAAGGCAGGAAGGAAGGAAGGAAGGAAGGTGTGGAAGGAAGGCACGGAAGGAAGGAAGGAAGGCGCGGAAGGCGCGGAAGGCGTGGAAGGCAGGAAGGAAGGAAGGAAGGAAGGTGTGGAAGGAAGGCACGGAAGGAAGGAAGGAAGGCGCGGAAGGCGCGGAAGGCGTGGAAGGCAGGAAGGAAGGAAGGAAGGAAGGTGTGGAAGGAAGGCACGGAAGGAAGGAAGGAAGGCGCGGAAGGCGCGGAAGGCGTGGAAGGCAGGAAGGAAGGAAGGAAGGAAGGTGTGGAAGGAAGGCACGGAAGGAAGGAAGGAAGGCGCGGAAGGCGCGGAAGGCGTGGAAGGCAGGAAGGAAGGAAGGAAGGAAGGTGTGGAAGGAAGGCACGGAAGGAAGGAAGGAAGGCGCGGAAGGCGCGGAAGGCGTGGAAGGCAGGAAGGAAGGAAGGAAGGAAGGTGTGGAAGGAAGGCACGGAAGGAAGGAAGGAAGGCGCGGAAGGCGCGGAAGGCGTGGAAGGCAGGAAGGAAGGAAGGAAGGAAGGTGTGGAAGGAAGGCACGGAAGGAAGGAAGGAAGGCGCGGAAGGCGCGGAAGGCGTGGAAGGCAGGAAGGAAGGAAGGAAGGAAGGTGTGGAAGGAAGGCACGGAAGGAAGGAAGGAAGGCGCGGAAGGCGCGGAAGGCGTGGAAGGCAGGAAGGAAGGAAGGAAGGAAGGTGTGGAAGGAAGGCACGGAAGGAAGGAAGGAAGGCGCGGAAGGCGCGGAAGGCGTGGAAGGCAGGAAGGAAGGAAGGAAGGAAGGTGTGGAAGGAAGGCACGGAAGGAAGGAAGGAAGGCGCGGAAGGCGCGGAAGGCGTGGAAGGCAGGAAGGAAGGAAGGAAGGAAGGTGTGGAAGGAAGGCACGGAAGGAAGGAAGGAAGGCGCGGAAGGAACGCGCGGAAGGAAGGAAGTTAAAATGGATGACAACACTGAGATCTTCTATTATCTGATCTATTAAACATGATGCATCTGTGTCTGCAGCTTAGAAATGCCTTGATATTTGCAGTAGCCGCCAACTGTCATACCACCAGTATGAGGGTGGGGTGCTCCCTGATCCCTGTATTCCCAAGATGTGGGGTTGTCACTCCTGGGATTGCTCAGATTCTCTTGCTGGGCTCTCATCCCTGATACCCATTCTTCATTTTCCCTAAATAATAAAACATAATAACTTAACTCCCCATATCCTGCTCCCCTTTCCCCTCATCTTATTGCACCAGACTACATCACAGCTCTCTATCCCACCTCTGTCTGCCGCGGTGCAGCCTGGATCCGCACGGCCCACCTACAAGAACAGCCATAGGGGCTCTCTCCTGTGCTTTCACCCTTTGGCACCACTGGGGCCTGCAAGGAGAGTCAGGGGTGCTGTAGTGAGGAAGGTGCCCTCCAGATGGGTCACCACCTCCAGCAGCTATCAGGAAAGCACCAGCACAGCCAAGAGCTGTGCTTCATGTGGCTTAATACAAGTGCCTCCCATGTTGGAAAAGTAGAAAATTAGGAAGCAGGGGGCTATCAAAACGATAAAAGGTTTCATTCTGGAAGTGCTGGACAGAAGTGGTATGAAGACAAAAGGACAGGAAAGCAAGATCTTCCCACAGTAGATCAATATTCTTGATATAATGGAGGTCTTTGCAAAAGGCAAGGGCATACATTTCCTACATCAGCCATTGTAGTAGCAAGTCCCTACTGTTCACATTTAAAAATTGATCTTTTCGTCTTTCATTACTACCATGGAGATCAATAATCTCATGCATGAGGAGAGACACCAGTAACTGTGAAATATCCAGGGGACAAAAAAAATAAGGTTATGGTACTCCACTGTCTGCTGAAACACCTCTTTGCGAGTGTCCCAAAACACCCTGCTTAAATTTCTTCTCCAATGCAGAGATGGAAGACAAGGCTAGAACTCATCTTCATTCACTCTACATAATTAATCAGCAATGATAAGAGCTTGATGAAGCAACATTTGCAGTAATGTAGACTTTAAAAATAGATTCTATAATTTCCTCCATGTTTTCAGTTTCAGTCTACATTCATGCAGGATGTTATGCAAATCCATAATCATATCCTTTCCTCCCACACACATGGACTCATAGCAAGGCTGGCTGATACATACAGAAACAAAGCACAGGTACCCATACAGAAACACAATAGTGTTGAGATGTAGGCATTAATTTTAAATATGCTAACAAATACTTATATTATTTTCATCATTCTTTTCAAGTGTATGTTTCTATATGTCCTTACATACCACACTGCCATAACACAACATGTAAGCACAGCGGTATCTTTACATTAAGCTACAGACATGGGATGAGCATTGCTGCTGAGAGACAGAGAGTATACATTCACATACATCTTCATTACATACTATTATTCAGAAGGTTTTGTCCTCCCTAAGTAGACTTCACAAAACTATTGCTGCAAAGCTGATTTTAGACTCTATTTATTATCCAATACTTTTAGACAGAAAGGCAGAAAAAAGAGAGGAAAAGAAGGAACAAAATACAAAAATAAAACAAGACAGATATTAAAGAGGAGAAAAGAAGATGTAAAATACATGTTCAGTTATTTTCTCTGTAATAAAAATATCTACAACAAGTATCACCAAAGGAGTCTAGATAATTAAAGGTACAGTCGCTCATCTGAAACCTCTTTCATATATATACATGTGTACACACGGAGGTATATATATATATATGCATCAACACACACATATATGCGTATATCTGTACCTTCATATGTGCTTGTGTCAATGCACATATTTGAGTGTATATATATGGGGTATGTAAATGCTACCTCAACCCCAAAACTTTTGCAAGGACAGGAGACTCCTGACTGTCTGACAGAACAGGGGAGCCAGCTTATGTAGTTTCTGCCTCTAGTTTGCTCAAAATACAAAGGACAAATTTCTGCTTTACATGCTGCTTTTGCAAGCAGTGCCTTACAGGCAGATTTACAGCACCACCAACATCAACAACGACAGAGTGGCAATAAACTCACAGAAATCGCTGACACAACTCTGTAGTTAGAAAATGCCCCACGGTGGCCCAAAAAAAGATAATCCACCAAACCACCCCAGACAATTTCTTGCAATTTCTTTCCTAATCATGTACTAATATACACCACTGTCATGTCTTGAAAGAAATTCAGGGCTTTCTACAGCAAAAAGAAGGATAAATTGCTTTATCTCTGCCAGAAGTGGAGCATGCCTTCTGTCATATCCCCAAAGCCGCTCTGGGGAGAGGATTTCCTCACATGGATTCAGGCAATTTTTTTACATTGAATGAGAATCAGGAACATTTCTGTTTCTGTGACTGAGCCTCCCTGGGGGTCCTCTGCTGCCAACAACCAGGACGTGCAGCTCCTGGGAGATGGGTCTTGAGGGCTGAAGTGGTTTTGACATTGTCTCACTGGGGTGCTGCCTCTCCCAGGTTCACTCTGGGGACTTCTCCCCATAGGTGGAAAGGTGGCAAGACACCCTTCATCCACATCCCAACTGCAGGACAGCAGAAAATGGGGCACCGGTGGATTTAGTTCAGACCTTGAGCCCAGCCTGGCAATTTTCTCTCTCCAGTGGGATTCAGTGATTGGGCTCCTGGGTATCCTCAAGCAGAGAATGCAATCACATTCCACAGAGCTCCTGACTGTGGACTGCAGTGCTTCTGAGATTTCCTTTTCTAATTAAAAAAAACCCAACCAAAAAAACACCAAACCAGCAAACAAACAAACAAACAAAAAACCCCAACCAAACAAAACCCCCAAAAAACAACAACAACAAAAAACCCAACCCCCCCAAAAACCCCAAAAACCCAACAAACAAACAGACAAACAAACAAACAAACAAAACAAAACAAAACCAGAAAAAAAAAAACAACAACAAAAAACCACCACCAAACAAAAAAACCCCAACCCCCAAAAAACCTACAGAGGTTTTCTGAAAAGCAGTCCACAGCAGAGGTACAGCAAAACTTCTCATGCTGGGCAGTCTTCTGTGGCCCTAGGGGTAGGGGAATCCCTCTGGCAGCACCCCAGGTGCAAGAGTGGGAGGGAGCCAAGTTCTCCCTTGTGCTGCAGCCACCTGGCAGCTGCTGCTCCCTTTCAGGTAGTGCTGAAGGAGTCCCACTGCTGGATCATGGCCACACTGTGATGGGCAAGAGGTAAAAACACATCAAACCTGGCTGAAAGGTGATTTATTGCAATTGTTACAAATTAAAGGGCTGGTTGCAGTTAAGCATTCTGCATTTTGCTTCATTTTTGGCATCACTTTCTATAAATGCAGTGGGAAAATGAGCAGTGATTCTTTCCACAGAGTAAACATTGCATTTCTGAGCTCCACACAGACTCCTTGTAAACTCAATGTTTGTAATTAGTGGCTGAGCGTGTCCCTCAGTATCTGTGATGACATCGTTAAGTGAAAGACAACTGAACTTTTGTCACCAATCTAGTTTTAATTTAGGACATAGAAAATCACTTTTCCAAATTATTTGGTTGTATTCATGGACATCAGAGATTCACATTTTTTGGAGCACATCCACTGTGAATACTATTTTCTGCAACTTTTATTAGTCTGGAGAATGAATTGGTGCAGAACATGAGGAAAATAAATCTGGACATGTAAACCTTACAGCCTGAATCCACCCAGCTATAATGGAAATAAATGCTTGGGTGATTCAGGTCTACTTAAATTGAAACTCAAACTGATTGCAAGGGTGGCAAATATGATTTATCAATCTTTAACATCACTAGATAGGCATGATCTTGATCTGAGTCTTTGCATTAATTTGTAGCTTAGAAAAATATGGAACATTTTAAATTTTGTTATGTTCTCATGCAGTGGCTGAATCTCAACTGGGATTTTTGCCTGAGGAATGGTCTCTGACTGTCTGTTGCCTTACTTCTAAGTGTAATAATTAGTGTAGTTGTGCATTGAGAGTATTTGGGGCAGAGCTCAGGCAGGAAGAGAGAGTTACTCTACTTTCATGCAGTAGAAGCAAAGCAGATTTGGCAAGCTCTGCAAAGTGATGACAGGGTTGAAAATATTACAGGTATTTGTGCATCAAGAAGTCCTGCTCAGCACTTGGCTTTTTCTGAGCACATTCTGCACACACCTGCATAAGCTAATCCCATGAAGAAACTAAGTTTTTGGTACTCAATGAAGAGATAGAGAAACTTTTAGGGAGTTTTACTTGTGAAATGGGTGAAAGATATTTGCTCCTGTCTCAAGCCAGGAGGCTCTGTTGAGCAGGGGTTGTGAGCAGCATTGCTAGCAGCAACCATTAGAAATATCAGGGCAAGCAAGTTCTAATGCTGAAGGAGATGGAAACAGCTTTCCAAGGAGCAGGATGCTTTAGTGACAGGGATGTGTCTGTGAAAACCTTGCCAGGCTTTTAAAACCTAGAGGTGTCCTGGGACTTCTGGAAGACCTGAGCCTCTGGGAAAGAAAAAAGGCAGTGTACAGTGAAAGCTTAAAACTCGTATCAGGAGTGGGAATGGCAGAGAATGGCTCAATGAAATACCCCCTTGCACTCTGAGTGTGGTCATTTTTGGCCATTCATCAGTGAGAAGAGTGATTTCAACTCAGTGAGCTGTCCGTCTGTGCTCAATTCCATCTCAGTGCACTTCCCTGACCACATGTGCTGCTGCTTCTTCAAGATATGGCACCCCGGGAGGAGCAAGAGCGACCAGGGCTTGAGATGAACACCACAAGTCACGAAATGTATGACAATAAAAAATCAACAGAAAGGTAAAAGACCAAGCCTTCAGAAAAAATTATACCACTTAAAAGCTGCATGAAACTCTTGAGGGTAGAAGAAAAGGAATAAGAAAAGAGATTTTACAGTCCTCAACAGGGGAACAGAGAGAGGTTTGTGCTGCTCCTTCGCACCGTGCTGCTCCACAGACACATGGCATATGTTAGCTCACTTCCAGTTAAGGTCAGCTTTCCAGTGCTTGAAGTTGCTAATCCTGCTGAATAGTCAGGCCCCAAATGAACCATCCCCCGAAGGGAGCTGTCAAGCAATACTTGCCCATTTAATTGACTAAGACCTCTTCCTTGGTTTTTTGCTGGCAGTTGATGGATTTAGTAGTTGTCTTTCCCCAACATGATAGATCAATTGACAAGGAAACTATTTAATGACAAAAGCTTCTAAATGCTTCTCTAAGTTCTCTCTGCATTTTAATAGTGGAGACAAGTTGTTCAATCAAGCATGGCACCTAGCGCTGCAGCATTGATTTGAAATGTATCAGCTACTGAAGAAAATGCTTTGGGTCACATTGTGGACAGAACATCTAGAGACATACTTAATGTGACAGGCTCTATCATCCAATATCTATGAGTGTGGGTTGGAAGAAAGCTTGCAGAACTGCTCTAAAATGCCAGCTGAGCTCACAAGCACATAGACATATTTGTTGGTCTAACCCCCAAGGCACTGTTGTGATTCAAGAAGTGCCATGAAGGTGCAGATGGGCAGTCAGTGCCTTGCAATAGACCTGTATTTGTCCTCCACTCATTTTTTGCCTCCAGGCACTCAGCATTATTTCACATCTACACAGGTATTTCACTGGCCATGGTTCTGTTAGGCAATCCTTTCTCACAAGGTTTCCATGTTTTCCCTATCTTTAGTAGCTGGAAGCTCAGTAGCTTGCAGTTTTGCTGAATAGACATTTTATTTCTAAATAACTGATTTTTTACTTTTAAGAGTTTGACGAGGAGAAGACACTACATTAGTCTGGAAAGTCTTCAACCATAGTCTGCTAAATTAGTAAACCCATTCATAATGAAACTTGACTGATTTTATACTTTCCATAGCTTTTGGGAATGTACCTAACTTGCCAACAATTGAAGAAACAGTGTAAACTTTTCCGGTTTTACTTAGATTGTGTAGTACTTTTGTACAAGGAGTGCCCATCTGGCCTCTTGCAGTAATAGCTCACTGAGAGAAGAGGTTGCACCAATCTAGCTTTGCAAGTTCATAAACGATGAAGGTGAGAAGGTGAGAATCTCTTTTGTCTGGATTAGGTCCTGCTTCTCTCATTCAAGCCGTGTTCTCATTTCAGTCTAAGAAGTTTTCAGTCTAAGGATTGAAAACTGCCACCCTGATCCAGTTCAGACAGTGTGAGAACCCTCTGTTGTGCACCATGTTATGTGTCCAAGAGTTGTGTTATGTGACCTGAGTTAGGAGTTCAGCAGCGGCAGACTTGAACCACGGTACCCTGCCCTTGCTACAGAGAAATTGCAGAGTAAAAGCAACCCAGGAGTAAAAGCAGCCCAGGAGCAAAATCATACCTTGCCCATGGGATTTTCATAGCTTCTTCTTGCACCTTCTGTATAAAGCAGGATGTGGTTTTTAGTCCTCCATGTTATTGGATAATAGGAACTAAAAACCTCAAAATATAGCCTGGTCCAAAACTGTAAGCTGTTAGAAAGCACAATCTATTGCACTGTTCTGAAGCATGGCACTCTCCTGCATTTATCCTCTCTATCCTCTCTCTTGATGGGATTTGTTAATAGAACCTGTCTCACCTTTTCTTTACCTGAAAAGTAGGATAAGTCTACTCAGCATATGATACTGCACTCTTCACACCTATGTAATGAGCATAATTTCCCTTCAAGTTTATCTGATCAAGGAAACCAAATAGTCACTTTCAGATCCCCCATCAGTGTTGCTCATGCAGTACAGGGCAATAACCAGTCCAGAAAGGGCCGCTCTGCCACCACTGATGAGAGGCTCATGCTTCCAGCTGACCCTGCTGCTGTGCTTCAGCCATTGTCAAGATTAGAAGCACTATGAGTGTCACTTAATCAGCTTTCTTGCACCAAAGTTTTGCCAGCCACAGATTCCCCACAGTTCTCCAGCTGTCTCATTATTTGCTGTGTCTTACAGTAAAAATTTAAGGCTGCCTGAAGAAATGCCAGACAACTTCCCATTTTTGTATGTGTAACAAACACCTGCAGTTACATTCCCTTAAAGGCCTGAAAATTCATCTGAAAATTGGTATTGGTTTTGGGGAGGCTTTAAGGAAAAAATGTAAACCCACTGCTGTTTTTGAGGTAAAAGAGGGTGAAATAGTAAATAAACTGAGCAAACCAGTTACCTGGCATTGACTGAGTGATTAGATCAGCCTTCTTTGGAGGGGAAGAGAGAAAGGAGATGGTTTGAACACATCTAAGAATAAATAGCCCAGCTGTGTGCAGGCAGATGTGCTCCTCTTGCACCTGCCTTTGAGAATATGCAAAGCACACGCATTCATTCACACCTGTTTATGTAGACACATACTGACTTTTGAAGCTTCAAAATTGGTATCAAAATAATCCCCTCTGTGCAAAGCAGGTGTTTGCAAAGTTGCATACAGTTCATTTGTGAAAGAGTCATTCTGAAAGTTTGACAGTGTGCACAAGCCCCACAGAACAGGCTGCAGAGTTGTGACCATGGGTTGACTCTGAACGCATATAGAAACTTCCTGTGTGTGGCTCACCAGTCTTGTTACCCATCCTACAGCCATCATTTAGCAAGTCATCTTCTCATATTTCAGGGGAAGTCAAAATGATAGTAACGCTGACAGTAATGCATTAATTAACTGGAGTCTACTGAGGCTGCCTGTGAACTTCTGAAGTGTGAGATTTCATTAGAATGACTGCTTGTGCGCAAAGCTGTGGATGCTCATGTGATTCACCAAGGAAGTGCCAAACAACCTTGTTCAACTCATGGTCATGTTACCTTCCTGCCCCTGTTGGCTGTCATTTTGTGCAAGGATTCCATCTGATGGCTTGAAGCCTCAGTGATTTCAGGTTTCTGTCAAGAATGCTATGTATAAAGTTGGACCCAAGCAGTCACATTTACTAACCCAAGAATTCTTTATAATGACACACCTACACTACAATGAGGCGAACTAACATCTACATTCCTAAGAAATTACATTCTTTTAGGCTGAGTTTGTTCAACCACACTGTCCCAAATCTTTTACTGGCAATACTGAATACATTCCCTGTGAAGTACCTTTTCCATTCACAAGTGCTTAGGCAGGTTGGCAGAGGCATCACTGGATACAAACATGCATGCCAATGACTGGCTGGCAAAGGGTGAAATCCAAAAGTAATTGGAGCCAAGATCTGTGGTCTCTTTACTGATCCTCATTTCCAGTGGTTTTCAATATTGGATCAATAGATGTCCTTGTTTTGATATCCTTCAGCATCTGTACTGCAAATATCAATAACAAACCTGTACATAACACTGCTCAGAGAGGTTTGCTAATATGGCATTTAGAAGTAAACTTCTTTTCTTCCTTAACATGATTGTAAGTTTTTATTTCATGTATTTCATAACTTTTTCTGTTCTTGTATATTATCTAGCCCTATTTAGAATATCTTACTCCATCCCCCCTGAGAATGCCTTGCTTTTCTAATTGAGCTGATCCTCCACATCCCATTGCATTTAGAACAGATGAATAACATGAATCCTAAAAGATTTGTCTGCAGTCACTTGCAAGCTGCTGAAATGCTTGGTGCTTTTAATTATCCCAAAAGTGAATGTTGCAACATGACCTCACCACCTGCACGGTTTGTGATCCAGAGCTGTGTTGGCTGCATGTGTGGTACTCCACAGCATCATCTACTATGCACACATACATATGCATTTCTGCAAGACAGGGATTGCTCTATCCAATGCATGCCGTGCCATGCTGGATCTCTCCCAGCTACAAGCTGATATGTCTCAGGGGTGCAACGCAGCTTTGATCCCAGAATCACTGTAATTACATTACACTGTTGCTCCCTCTGAACTGCTTAGCTAAGCTTAGAAGCCATCTAGAAGATGGTTTGGGTTGGGTAACATCTTGCTCCCACATCACTGCCATGCATCAGGTGGTAGTGCAGGTTTGCTCCCAGACAGCTCTAGCTGGTCCCACTTCCAATCTTCCCAGCTGTGGCTGCTTGCCTGTTTCATTTGCACCACAGCACGGGCACTGCTCGGCTTGTCAACCAGAACTGGATGCCTTCACTCTGGTGTCGGCTGCTCATCTGTGCCTGGGCTGCGGCTCACAGAGCACACACTGCAGGGATGAACAGAGCTGGAAATATCCCTCCTGTGCTGGATGGTACATTTCACCCACCAGCCAGTGTACCGACTGCTTTTTGGTGTCACCTGGCCCAGTGATGGACATTTACATTGGAATTTAGAAATCATGAAGGTGGCCAAAGGCAGCAGTCTCTGTGGTGGGGAATTGCATGCTGTGTAACGGGAGACTATCTCGTTCCTACTCACATCTGCAATGATAATATTTGTTTACTAGTTTAGGCAGAGAAACTGAGCCAAATAAATTGTCATTCTTTCATCCTTGCTTTGAAAAGCTCACTGCCGTGGTTATTATCATCAGGACAGCACCTGAAAATAAACCTGTTGAACACAGGCAGACTACGTGAGGGTGTGCCCAGATAAAGAGGGGGTGGCTTGGCTTCAAAATCCCTGACTGGCAAACAGTATAAGGAATTTGGGCAACTGCAGATGTTCAGCTGAAACATTTTCTGTCTTAAAAAGAGAGGAAGAGAAAGATTCACAGAGTGGGAAGAACTACCTTATGGCTGAGGGTCTTGGGAGCGCTAGCCTCATTTCCTGGCTCTGCTCAGGGTTCTCACATAACCTTGGCCAAAGCCAATTCATCTCTCTGTACCACTGGTCCTCCATCATTACATGGATTTCCCCTCTCCAGCACTACTCACTCTTTCTCTCTGTCTTTCTCTGCTATCTGCCTCACCTGCTGAGACTATAAATTCTGCAAGGTACAAACAAGCTCTGATTTCTGATTTCTCTCTGTTTGGATTTGATTGTCTCTGATATGATTTGTTTCTGTTTGTACTGTATCCAGCAACCTCAAGCAGAGCCTATGGATGATACCATAACAAAACCAAAATACA
>WEKY01023114.1:17557-29212 GCA_013390045.1 Picathartes gymnocephalus
CCCTCACGGTGTCCCACAGGAACAGCCTCTCACGGTGCCCCACAGGCACAGCCCCCTCACGGTGCCCCACAGGAACAGCCCCTCACGGTGCCCTACAGGAACAGCCCCCTCACGGTGCCCCACAGGAACAGCCCCTCACGGTGCCCCACAGGAACAGCCCCCTCACGCTGTCCCACGGACGGCGCAGCGCTCCCGCCGCCTCAGCCCGAGGCCTGTCTCTGGCACGGAGCGCGAGCTGACAGCGCCCCCTGCCGGCCTGGCCTTCACCGCGGCTCAGCCGCCGCCAAAGACGGCAAACGCACCGAGGGGTTCTCGGTGTTTTCACTTTATATATTGTGCTGGTTTCAGCTGGGATAGACTTACTTTTCTTCCTAGCGGCTGTAGAGGGCTGTGTTATGGCTTCAGTATGAGGGTAATGCTAATAACACACTGATGTTCTGATTGTTCCTAAGTAGGGCTTCATGTAAGTCAGGGGCTTCTCAGCGTCTCATCTCTTCACAAGCAGTGAGGAGGGAGTATGGCCAGCACAGTTCACGCGAACTGGCCAAGGGGATATTTCACGCCATGCCCATTATATAAACTGGGGAGTTACCTGGAAGTGGGCCTTATTGTGATTAGGGGATGGGTTTGGCCTCGATCAGCAGGTGGTAAGTAATGCTATTGTGCATCACTCGTCTTTCTTGGTTTTATCTCTCTCCTCCATTCCCCTTTAATCACTATTTTTACTATTATTGTTATTATTCTATTATACATTATATTTTCCTTTGTTTCAGTTATTAAAGTGAACCCACTGGTTTCACTGCCTTTTTTCCTAATTCTCCTCATCCCAACGGGTTCGGGGGGAGGAGTAAGAGCTCCGTGGTACTTTGTTGCCAGCTGGAGTTAAACCAGGACATCTGTGCAGGGTTTCCTATGCCTGTGCCCACCCTGTGCTTTCCAGTGGCTCCCAGAGCAGCGTGTCCATCACCACGTGCGTGACCACAGGTGCCCGTGCCAACCACGACAGTGTTCACCCAGCTACGGGAGAGCTGGGTCAGCACCACGCTCACACACGCTTGGGCAAATGGTGTTCCCTGGCTCGAGAGTTTTGTTTGCCAGGAGAGGAGTTTAAGTAACACCTGTTCTGTCCGCATGGCTATGGCCGGGGTGCCCGATGGGGATCCTTGCCAGCCGGCCCAGTCCTCCCATCCTAGCCAGGAGCAGGGCCCTGGGGCAGCCCCAGCCTTGGGCATCAGGCACCTCCGTGGGGATGGGGATGGGCCGAGGCCAGGCTGGGACTTAGAATCATAGAATAGCTTGGGTCGGATGGGACCTTAAACCTCATATCATTCCAAGCCCCTGCCATGGGCAGGGACACATTCCACTAGACCAGACACTTCCAGGCATGGAGCATCCACAACTCCTCTGGACAACCGGTGCCAGTGTTTCATGACACTCATCATAAAAAAATGCACTATTTCTAGGCTGCTCTGGTGCCCAACCAAACCCAAAAATGAACATCTCATAATCAGAAATTTTTAGCATTTGTTATCTCAGCCACAAAATTTGTATTTAAAACACATTTTAGTAGTCACACATAAAGCTGTCAGTTTGTTTCCACTGCAGATATAATTTTTTTTTTTTAATTAGGAAATAAAAGCATGATTATAGGGTGTAGCTATACAATTGGGACTTCAGGAATTGTCCCTTAATTGGTTAATTTGGGATGATATCAAGCACCTAAGAAATAATACAATAAAACAAATATTTAAGTCACTGGAAGGTTTGAATTTTGGCAGGACTTCTTTCCCTTATTATAAAAAGAACAGAACAAATTTCCCAAAATGTTTAATGTCAGTACTTGCAATCCTTCTTTCACAACAGCAGGAAAAAAAATTGTCTAATGCCCAAAAATGATATCTGTGAAAAAAAATCTGTGCTAACAAGAATTAAAATTACATCTAGTATAATTTATTCACAGAAATGTCCTTAATACACTATATTTGCATCATAAAATCCTTCTCTACACAGTTTATATAATAAGAAAATTACATTTTTGATACTAGTGTTAAACTAGCTTTGCATAGCAAATCAGACACATGCTATGCTCAGCAGATGGACACATTTCTGCTGTGTGTAGGGACTCTATCAGTTAGCCATCTGAAAACATCTTATCAGCACATTCATCCTTGCCATCTGATTTTAATTCAAGAGTACTACTATCAGAAGTTAGATTTAAAAGGTTGAGAAAGCAATCAGATCACCAGAACACTCTTTTGTTATACAGCCTATCTCAGATAGCCCTTGCCACAGACTTGAAACTGGTCCTGCAGGCAGAGAACAACAGAGTGAATTCAAGTAGCAGTCATCTTCCCAGAACAGCATTTGGAATATCACTTGAGGAGGCACACAGTAGAATCAACCAAATTAACATTTTCAGCATTATTGACACTACAAGATCTATTACTCTCTGTTCAATTTAAAAATATTCTCTGGGGAAATTTTTAAGGGGTGCTTACTTTATTGGTTGTTATTGAGTAGGACCATTTGACAGCTTGCAGGGAATGTCTGAATAACAAAAACCTTGAAAGAGATCAAGAGACCCCTGGTGACTGATCTGGATGGCACTGATTTGATTTTAGCATGATGCATTTAATTTCCACTGTTAAAAGAATACAGCAGATTCATTTATAGAATGAATAGTAACTAGTAGTGCTGTGACAGAACCCAGATCCCTGCACTGCACACAGCTCTTGCTCCAGTAAGCAATTAATTTCAGCAAGGTTACTATGTACAGCTGGATTACTCTGAGAAGGAAGCATTAGGGCTGAACCCCACAACTTCTACACTTGATATTCACAGAATCACTCCACTGATATATCACAGTGGCTGTGAGGTGAGGAGAGGAGAGAAGGAAAGATGAAGATTTCTATTACCCTTAAGTTCATGAATAATCTTCCAGCTCAAAGAAACCAGGGAACATTCTTGTACAAGCAGGATGTAGAAACAATAGAAGCATTCTGGCAAATATAAACACAGAGTGAATCAGAGTCAGATAGTTATGAAATCTAAGAGGTAGTCTTGATATTAAAATACGAAACACAAGGCTAACTAACAAGTAACAAACCACAAGGTTAAGCACTGATAAGACTGAATCTATTTTTTGCTGAGAAAAACAGAGAGAGGCTATGACAATGGAGACAGGAAAGATCATAAGTTTAATAAACTGACCCAGGCACTAGAGCATTTACAGAGCTATGTACTGACATCAGCTTCCTTTAATATGCCGATAAACAGAAATTTTAGAAAAGCAAAAGTGCCTCAAGTTTTAAAGGATTATATCATCAGCAGCATTTGCTAATTGCCATAACCCCTAAGTCTCTCATTTAGATGTAGTCAGTAGTCAAAAGTTGTATTGCTGCTGAAAAAATGGCTTTCCCTTTCCAAAGAAAGTGTTGGAGAATATTCCTGTTACACCAAGAAACAGGTAATGGAGGGACATTATGTACTCAGAGGTGCTTGCAATCAACTTATCTGAAGCTTAAGCTAAAAGCTGAAGATTTTTTTTTTTAGAAGGACTTCAATATGTCCTAACTAAAAGCCTAAAAGAGTCAGAGTTATTTCAATTCAGATGAAACTCTCTCTGCTGGCAGGACTGAGATACTTTTCTACTATGGTTCCAAAAAGTCCCTGTTCTCATGTGTTTACTTTCCACTCCCTAGTTCCCTGACAAACATACAGTTGTGGCAACCTTGTTATCATCTCTGCTATTTCAACCTGCAAGCACTGAGAACCTTACATATTACCACGTGAGGGAAGCAAAGAGTTTTTATTCAGTCTGTAAGCATTTCAGGGCATATCAAATCTGTATTGTTGAATCTTAGATTTCATCTGTGGCTTAATGTGAATTGATCATTAACCCCACATCTGTGCTGCATACTGGGCTTGGGCAAAAAAGTATGCCAGGCAAATATCCAGACTATACAAACCAAAGGAAGTCTAAATCTCTTTCTCCAAGCACACAAAGGTTATTCAGCAGGAACAAAATTTGTCTCACTGATTCTTGACTCATCCACACTTTGCTGTGTACAGCTACTGCAATTATACTTATCCCTCTCTGTGTTACATATGCTAATGTAATTTTCTGTAGTGTGTTGCAGTCAGCCATAATTCACTCCTGCCATTCTAACAGAAACCTTTATGCCTGTGGGGCTGAAAAACACATTTAGTGTTCAAATATACCAGATGAATGCCCAAACCGGTGGATTAGAGTCACTTTCCTTAATCTTGAGTCAGTTCACAACAAGTCTGTAGAACAAAACATGTTTAATAGCAAGAGATTCCATTGGGTAGGAGATATTCTCAGGCAATTGCTCTAACTCATCATTTCTGCTGATCTGGCATTTCTCTGTTGCCAGGTTAATATCTTTGTCAGTGCCTTACATAATTAACCTTATGCCAATTCTCTCTTGTTTTGATCAGAATAGAAGCAATCATTTTTATAGAACAAAAAGGTTTCAAGAATAGCAAACTTTTTACTAAAAGAATCAACTTCAAATGATTAATATTAGCTCTTGAAAATAAATTGAATGATACATCTGTTATTCCAGGTCTGAATCCAAAAAGGTCAGTGACTGGGAATGTCTAAATGGTGGATAAAACACCCACAAAAAAATATTGCTGGGTGTTCCCCAAATGAGAGCTCTGTGCATCTAACTAGTCGGTGTCCAGGGTCCATGAAGTGCTGCTGTACAACTCCATCCCTTTCACACTGCTGTGTGCTGGGAGAGCCAGAAAAAAGGCAGAAATACTTCTTGGAGAGCATTTAACAATGGAGGAAAAGGAGAACACACTTCTTCACATTAAAGCAAATCAAAATACCATGTTCCAGACCCTATCCACAGATGACTGAACCTAGCAAACTGGATGATCATTTTATGGTGAGCTACAGGCATGGGTATCATATGGCAAGAAGTGTCCTGCAGCCAAGGAGCAGCACCCTAGATGAACATCACTGAAAGAATGATTGATTGCAAGCAAAGAAGAAAGAAATTACATAGGATAGCATCTTCTTCTGGGGACAGTATTCTTTGTGCTTTTTAAACCCAAGACAAAACCTCTGGGAATGTCAGAAGCTAATTTAAAAGAAACGAAAATTATTTCTAACTTGTCATACCAAACCCATGCAGAAAAGCATCGCTATTCATTGCGTAATGCCTGTAATGCCTAAAGATCTTCTCAATTATATTTGTTTTCCAGTTGATTTTCCTCATCTAAGAAAGAAATGCATTGCTATCTAAAAATAAATGCTTCTGACAAGTTTTTTCTGTTTTTCAATGGCATTATAACAGTAACAAAAAATCTTGAGCCATTAACTTCAGTGCAAATTTTGTCTGAAAATGGGTAAATTGAACATTTTAGGATTTGGTCCACAGAATTTACACCACCATTAGATTCGAATGGATAAATATTTTTTCCCTCTGAATGACATCATAATACTTCCAAAGGTAACATGCTGGGACCGAAGGATGATGGGATCAGCAACAACCCACAGCTGCCTGATGCTGAAACACTTAATATAGTCAAATGTTAAATTTAAAATACTTGCAGAGACAGGGGTGCATTCAAAGGTGGCTTAAAATACTTCCTGCTCCCCAGGGGTAAATGCTGGACACCAGGAGACTGCTATGACAGTACCTATCCCCTGAACCATCAACCTCTGTTTCAGAAAGCAGGAAATCTAGTTTCACTGGGATAAAAATGGGAGAATATGTGGCTCCGCAGGAACAGCAGAAGGCCAGAAACAGGAACAACCCTTTGCTGTTACCATGCCCTCATCTTCTTTTTAAGGGGAAAGCACTGAAATTCCAAGAAGAGGAAAATATATTCTGAGCTGGCTGGGAAGAGAATGATAAACAAGCATAAGGGTAGGAGGGAAGGCCTGTTAGAGGAGGAATGGAAGGAAGGGTGATATCAGGATCCTTTGGAAAGGGAAGGGATCTGGAGGTGGGTAAGAAGAGCTAGGCAGCACCAGTGGGATGAGAAGAGAGAACAGAGGTGAAGAAGGCTCTGGGAAGTTAAGTGCCAGAAGAATTCTTGATAAGAAAAGGTTTGGGAGTCACTGACAAAACACTGTGCATGATATGGTAGCAAACCTGCATGTATTATTATTCAGATTATACATAATTTCACTCTATGTAGAGGTGTGAGACTGTAATGGGAAATGAACAAAATACAAGCTGTAAAGTGTGAAAGAAAGTAGAAAGAGAACTCGTTTTTGTCAGATCATATTTTTACATACAGAGAGGAAAACATTTTCATTCTGAAATATTAAGAAAAACAGTTAAGGAAAATGTCTCAATTAAAGGACAATTTAGATTGATATCTTGTTCTGTGGTCTGTCTTTTCTGTCATTTTTCCTTGTTCCAACTACACTTTTAACATCTAAATGTATATTTTAGATGTAGTTGTCTAACAAGCTGTAGCTACTAAGTGTGCCCATCACATATAAGAATCACTACCCTGTCAGCTTTGGTATCTAAGTCTTGTTCAGGCTCTGTACTGGAAGATATTTTTATATAAGCCTCTTGCCATCAGAACAAAAGTCTTACTTCTGGTCATGTTGGCAACACAGCAGAACAGCTGAAAGGTAGTCTAGAAGCAAAGCTGCTAAAGACCAAGGCTGACTAGACCACAACAAAGCAGTGCCTTTTGAATTCACAAGAGTGAAAAAGTAGAAAAGAATTAGCAGGAGAATAAGTTAGGTTTTTATATCTGGGTGACATTAAATTGTACATGAGGTTTTAGGATAAGAAGGTACAAGAGTAGGTAGGAAAGAAAAACTAAGTTAAGGTCAGGTTCCTCTGACAGAAGTTAAATACATTGCTATTATGGACTGTAACATTAAGACAATTGTGATCCCTTTCCTCTTCATGGTTCCTGCTGGTTATTTTGCATTTTGAAACAGCAAAACAGGGCCCTAGCCAAGTCATTTGTTTGGATTTGGCTCAGATACGTCTACACCCTGCTGAACCAACTTATTTCTCTGGCAAATTGACAGCATCTTGAAACGTATCACTGCAAATAATTTGTTGCACAAAGCCAAGCTCACTTTGTGGGGGCCCTGGGAGGGCGGCCCCTGGGTTTTGGCTCTCATAAGGAACATGTTCCAGTTTCACTTTCCAAGTTACAAGTTCTGTAACCCTGCTGATCCCCACCCCTAGCCCCCTCTCCCCTATTGTTCCATTGGCCCCTCATACCCTGGCTCCTCCTGTGTCCTTGCCCCTGTCTGCCCAACAAAACCCTGGATTTGTCCCTGCCCCGGGTTCTTCCCCTCCTTTCTAGCATGTGAGGTATTGAAGGTTCATCAGAGTGCTGGCGTCGACCTCTGCCAGTAAAGCTGCTAGGAATTCTTGAAGAACCCCTCCCGTCTCCATAGCCTCAGTTTCATTGGCTGCACGAGTGAATGTGGTAAGCCCCTGGTATCCCCGATCGGAGCTCTGATCCCCCAGTGGGAGACACTCCAGGGAGAGGTTGCAGTGCGGGCTGGCCTGCCCCTGTGCCGCAACACACTTGGCCAAGTTCACAACATGTAATAAAATTGAGGACAGTCTCTGCACATTTTTCATACAGCTCACCCCAGACCCTATTTCCTGACCTAGTCCTTGTCCGCTAGATAAGCAACTGCTGAGGTGAATAGTGTAAAACACAGAGCAATATTCCTGTTGTTAATAATTTTATCATTGAAACCTGAATTGATAGATTAGCGCTGGACTGTTTCAATCAAATTAATTATGAGTATTGACAAGGGGAACTGTTCTGGAAGAGTAGTTGATGACAGCACTTATCCTATCACTGTCTGGGCCTGGTTTTTTATCTGTAGTAAAACCAGCCAGTGTTAGGAATCCACACAGGTAAAGTTTCAAATCCAGCTGCTCACACAGCATGCAGTCATGGTCACTGCACTTGATGCACCACATTATCACAGTGAGGAACATAACTGGGTGTCAAGAGTTTCTTGTGAGAGAAAAGTGATAGAAAGAATTACAAAATCCCAAGCTCTAAAAACAACGAATAACACCAACAAGAAAAATATTAGTGGAAGAATACAGGAGACATGTGAAATGCGTTTCTCAAAATGTAAAAAAAGTGCCCAGGAAGCAGCACAGTAGACTGACCATGCTTCAGGAAAGGACTGTATTAAAGTTGCTGGTCTTTGGAGGAGGAAGCTCTCTTGTATGATTTAATAAGATGTGCTATGGGTACTGTCAGAAGCCTGACAGAGAAATCTCAGGCATATTTGCAGCTATGTTTTAGTTAGAGTGTAACTTTTCCCAGAGACTGGTAGAAAAACAACTCCTAAGAAGAACGTAAATACGTTCTATTCATAGTCTGCCAACAACTTCGAGAGGTGTTACTTCTTTTAACCAAATGCATGATACTTCAATCCGTGTATTATAAAAGACGTGGGATTTTGAATAAAGTTAGTTGAAGTAAGTTGAAACTGAACCTCAGCATTGGACCTGTTTATGCCGCACTCCTCTGCCATCCCCAGGGAGAACAGCGACAATGTATCACAGTAAAACAATATTAATAATCAATTCTCCACTGTCTGATAAGACTGTTAAAAGGATCAGTGTTAAGAAAGATTGATTAAAGCACATACTGCAACTTCTGTTGACCCTGAAAACATATGCAGTTGCATTGTATTAGAGAATATGAGCCCCAATCTGGCAGCAAAGCAGGATCTTGAAAATTAATTCAGAGCAATGATTATCAGATGTCTGCAAAAAGCATTACAGTAGAAGAAGAAAAAAAGATTTTAAACATAAGTTCTGGGGCATGCAGATAGAAAAACAATGATGGACTCACAGATCATTTGCATTTATTAAGGACTGTAGTGTAGAGATACTAAAACACAGTCAGAAATATTTTAAAATAACATGGATGTTCATAAATGCATGGTAAAAGAGAAATACTCTGCCTGTTTCAGCTTTCATTTGAGCATGACAAGAAATACGTAGGGAGGATATCAATTTTACAGATAGAAACAGAGGGATGAAGCTTAAGAACTTCATTACTCTGTGCAAGTACAAAGGAAATTAAGAAAAAAGGGAAAGATTAGGCAGGCCTAGGCAAAGTTAGCTGCAGATGGTGCCTTACTGGCTAATGATTGATAACAAAAGCAATTACTGACAGTGCTAAAAAATATCATTCCATTTTAGTTCTCAATGTGTCAGACTCAGGAAAATTAAATCACATGAGAAGCCACAGACTTATTACTGAAAGGTCAGTTTTTATGAAAATTTTCCTCAAAAGTTTTAGTGAAGAGATTAAATAAGCCTACTCCATTAGCTTGAGTCACACAAGTTTTAGGGGAACATCAGGCAACAATGGGCTAGGAATTATTGTACTTAGAGACATTAAGAAACACAAGGCTTTTCTTCTATTTCCAAGGATTGCGTGGAAATCAAAATGTAAATGGCCTTTAATATTCATATAATTCAAGACTTTTATCAAAACATGCAGATATGCTTTGAACTGAAAAATGAAGTAGCATCATTTCCCTTAATTAATGTAGGAATGGTTCAGGAAAGCCAGTGTTATCCCTCCTATGTAATGTCACATTGACTCCTCTAATGTACCCTTCGGAACAGATGGGGCAGGGGATGAGGGAATACAGAGCCAGAACCAGCCCACTGCACTAGCAAATTTTGATACTGAAGCTTCTTCAGTAACCCACAGAAGAGCATGAAGGAAAATATATTCATTGATTCCTTCTGCAACTGACTGATTTTAAAAGCCCAGACAAAAAGTGCTGTCTGTTTTTTAGTAGCTCATTTCTTGATCCATGGACAGTTTAAAATTGTGAAGCCCAGACTATGTCTCTGAGAAGTTGTATATGATTGTACTGGAGAGCAATGAGAAAACTGAGGTTTGATCCATGAAGATGAAAGGTTATTCTAGACTTAAAAGCCTAGCTTGGGAAAAAAACCAACAGGAGTTCTTGAAAAATAGACCTACTAATGTACTTGCAGTACCACACTTTGTGTACCAGATTCCACAGATATCACTTTCTCTCCATTACAATACACTGGTCTATAAACAAGTACCTGTCTGTTCATCTTCTATGTCTGAAGATAAGGATAAGCCCAGTAACCTGAAGCATTTGACAGGTACACCAATACCAGCTATTTTAGCATACTGACTAATCTGAGGATGTAACCCAAAGGAAATCATCCAAAAGTATAGGATAAGTAATGAATTCAACATTCAGGAAAAATCTTGAACAATTAACGCAGTAAGACTTGAGGATTTCAGAATTTCAGAAATTATCTAATTAGTAACTACCATGGTATCTTTTTGCCTCTTTTCACATTTGAACTGATGTGAAACAGTAGGACTTTTCAAATGAGAGAAACAAAAAATGACAAATGAGAATCTTCCTCATATATTACGCACTTGAATGGATATCCAAGGGGGAATAGCTATGAGGCCCAACTAATTTGTCTTCTGCTAAACAATACAATTTACAATTCATGAGAAGAACTCTATTATGGACAGTAGCAATTGTAGCAATGCAGGTAGAGAGCCGAACTGGGAGCAATGCTGAACTCATGACGGAAGTAGGTATGCTATCGTTGCTAGGCCGCAAGCCTTGGGCCTAGTCTTGGCAAGTGGAAGAGGGATTTTGGGAAGAATGCTTAGCTTGTAATATTTTACATATTTGTGTTAGGCTGTGCTTAGGTAAAATTAGGAAATATAAATAAGGTTGCCAAAGTGTTAATTGCTTAAGCTCACGCTAAAAGGTATATGAGACTGATCAATCAATAAACGGACTTCTTGCACCCATGTATCAAGTCCCCGTCTCTTTGTGCCATCGTCTTCATTTGGTGCCCACTGTGTGAGGACAGATTTCACCGCTCTACGCGAGCAAGACAGGAGGCGATGCCCCACGGAACTGGGGCAGCAGGAAGCTGGCCAGCAATTCACCCCTCCAGGTAAAGGAGGGGAGCTGTGGGGAATGAACTATGGGGCAGGAAATTTCTGCCCAAGAAAGAGACATTTTTGCACTAATGATAAAGCTGCTAGAAAAACATGGCAAATCTTTGCCATCCCACAACTTAAAAATCATGTTGAAATGGACAGTTACTAAGATGCCTAACGTTAGTCAGCCTGCAATCTTTACAACAGATTTGTGGGACGATGTTGGCATCAAACTGTGNTTTACAACAGATTTGTGGGACGATGTTGGCATCAAACTGTGGAACTTAGCCATGGAGGGAGATAAAACAGCTGCAAATTTACTTCCTTCATGGAAAAAAGTTTTCGAAGCTCTTAAAACTCAGAAAAAATCTCATGCTGCTAAAGATAAAGAGGACACTACTTGCCCCCCGGCTGCAGAGGCTTACAGCTTTCAAAGCACTTTACAATCTGCTAAGACTGTTTCTTGCCCTGTGCTGCCAGTTCAAATTTTGCAGCCTCCTGCGGCTTCAGCGCCCTCAGCCCCTCCTCCTCTTCTAACACTGAGGGAGAGGGACTCCTCTCGACCCGTAAGGGCACTTACCACTGGCAATTACCCAGCTGAGAGTGAGAGTGAGAAGGAAGATCCCTTTGATACTGGAGAAATGGCCCCAGAGAAAGAACCAGATTAATACCCCCCTGATCCCCATGACA
>WEKY01023121.1:0-36405 GCA_013390045.1 Picathartes gymnocephalus
TTTCTATTCATCATGGAGAGGAGATCATCTTGGTAATCTGGCCTATCAAGATAAGACTTTTAGAGTCTCTGCAGGAGACTGATAAGAAATGTGATAGGAAAAAAAGCCAACTGTCTAGGGGCAGGGTATGTGTTTGTGGGGGGGCGGGTTCCTGGGCATTTTCTGTGGTGGACTTGCCTTGCTAAGGGTGGTAAACAATCTGCTTGATTGCCTTAGTGCCTGCCCTAATTCTCTTCTTTCTGCCCATGATGGGAGATGAATGCTCCCAGGGGACTCAAGACTCAAATCCATAGCTGCAGGTCTTAAAAGCACCTAGGGACTTTATGTGCTTGTGTATTCAGGAACATGAGATTAAATGACTTGAAGGTGCCTGTTTTTAAAAATATCTTCAGGCTGCTTCTTTACTACCAGCTCTTCCAGCTGAATTGTCTGACCAGTCACCCTCGTCTTTCTGATGTATCTTAAAAGCATGCATGGACAGAGATTACAAGAAAAATACCCCAAAAAGGAGTCATGGCAACCCTAAAATATTTTAAGTTGAGCCCTCGAGACCAAGAGTCTTACTGACAGCCCCAGCCCTAGACTTTTCCAGTACTTCAGCGAGTCAGGATAAAAGGAAACATAAATGTCAGGGTAAATCAAGGTTTGAGGCTGTATTTATGACAAACTCCTGCCTAAACTGAACCTCCAGTTTTCAAGAAGTACTGTCTTTAGTTTGATTTATATTAACAGCACCCCACAGAGAGCTGCTGGAAATATTTAACTGATGAAGTTGTGATAAATAGCAAAGAAACTTCTTTTTTACTATACTTTTGCAGCATTTTCACTTCCTTGAATTTAAAAATTTGACTTTAGCAACTTACAGCTGTATCGAGGGAAATAGATAGCATGTTTGATAATCAGAAACATATAATCAGTGTATGTCTCTGTTGGTTCAGGAGCCTGGACTTTGGGGAAATATCTGAAATTAATAGGAGCCAATACTTCAGAATTACCTAACTAGCAGTTTGCATTACTTGCTAGATGTAAGACAAACAAGGTGATGTTACTCTTTTGTCTGCAGCTGACATATACAGGAATCATAGAGAAGAAGTCTATGCTCCTACAGCAAGTGTAGTGTCCATTCAGATTATGTCGGGCATGGTTAATTCATCCACCATGCTTTCACTGACAATCTGTCTTGTTTTCATTTTTTTACTTCATTATTCTTTAATCTGAAAGAAGACTAATTTTGATTATAAAGGCAAAAATTGTGGGTTTTTGTTTGCATGTGACCTTAAATGAACTTAAATGGATTTCAAGGAGATTGTAAAGGTAACATAGATCAATAGATAATAGATAGACAGAAAGATATAAAGGGAGACATGTCTGTTTTCTTTTTGTTTTCTGTATCTGCTCGGCTATTCCGTTCAAAATTGACAGGTAAAATTATTCTGCCATGACTTTCTCACTTCTAAACCTGAGAGCTGGAGAACACCTGTTTGCATTCCACGTGTCTATGCAGAAATATGGCCTTTGAGATTGGGCTGTCCTGTGCCAAGCACAGTGGCTGGCCATGTTCACCAGACAGCAGCTGGCTGCTCTTCTGTGCCTGAAAATTTCAGAAAAATGTTTGCAGCATAGCTCAGGAGGAAGAGCCAGACCAGGCAGCTCCCTTTGGTATTGAGTTATTTCAGTTCCCTTTCAAGTGGTGGGAATGTTTCCCACCCGAGCAGGCTGTGCCAGCACCAAGTGCTCTTGGCAAATCCAATCTTCCAAGCTCACTCTCTCTGTAAGGAACTCAACTGGCAGCTGAGTTTTTGCCATTCAGTCCCACAGAGATCACTGCAAAGCCTCTCAGCAGGACCAGATTCTTCCTTCTGAAATACCTTTTAACCTACAGGCAATAAAACATTTCAGGTCACGGACAGCTGGTCAGAGATCCTGCAGTTAACTAGGTCTGATAGCCTCCACTCAAGGTTCTTTTGGGCATTGCACTTTCCTCTTGAGAGTTTGGGTCTTTCCAGTAAGTGTAAAGCTTTTTAAAGCTGGAATTTAGTGCTGTGAAGTCTTGAGCTGAGGGAATCCATAGGTTACGCTCTGGTTGGTTGTAAATCAATGTATCAGAGCATGGCAGTTCTGCAGTGATCTGAAGGCAGAGTTAATATTGTCTGCTCTTGGCCTTTCTCAGCTCCAGGACTGAGCAATGCTGTCTGCCAGGGTTTGCCAAATATAGTCACCAAGAGAAAATCAATGCTAATCAATGTCTACAAACAGGGTTGGAAGCAGAATGCCTCCCTGGAGACTTGCTGACTGCAGGCTCTCATCCTTTAGCTTTTCATTAAGGTTTTAGGCTATCTACGAGTCTGCCTTTCAAGGTGTAGAGTAGGGAATTTCAGAGAAAGTGAAGGACCTTCCCCAGCTCTGATACTGTGCCCCCAGCCACCTGCAGAAAGGTGTATGTATGGGAAACCTCTGCTGGTCTGTGCTTGTGAGTACCTCCCTGCATTGTTTGCCAGCATAAAAGTCATATCTGAATCCCAGTGCAGTCCACTCTGAGATCCACAGGAGTCTCACTGACTTCTTCCTGCCCTTCATCCTGAGCCTCTTCTATGCTGTTTTGTGTCATTGGGACTCAGCAGGACAGATGTACACAGGAAAGATTGGCTGCTCTTTACCTCTCTTTCTGGCTTTCAGTGCTGAGGGGTCTCTTCTCCAAAAGAAGTTTATTATGTGGTCCTCTCTTGTGCTCTGCTGGGTTTGCAATCCAAGGCAGCAAAACAAACTGTAGAGAAATGGGATGTGTGTTTGTGTACACATAGAGAAAGGGATAGAATAGAGAATACAATGGGATGAGGCTCTGTTCCTTACAGAGAAGAGCTGGACCAACTCAGAGTGCAAAGAAAATGCTGTCCATGGTTTACAGAGAGAACAAAAGTGAATGAATTCAGCCAGGTACAGGTATTGACTGGGCACAATGCGATTTCTACCTTCTGTAACCCAAGTACATTTTTGGAGCTGCTTCTTCCACCCACCTTCTCCCCTCTGATTCTCTCAGCACCTGCTGTATTAAAAATACAATTGCACCCTTGAAAAGTGGTGGATTTAGACTCTGTCACTGTGCCGATGACCTTTAGATTTAAGACTGGCTCCCAAGTGACCCCTGCCCTACAGGTCAGTAGTTAAGTCGCCCATTCTCTCAACCTCCTTTCATGCCCCAGCCTTCAAAGAACAAAAGTCAGATCTGCCTTGCTCACGCTGCTTTAGGCATGGTCACTGTATATCATTCCCTAGCAGAACAGAAATTTGTGGGAACTGGTTAGATACTGGAAGATAAGTTGCTAAATAGTTCATGAATCATATGCCTGTCAAACACATTGGTGCTGCACCTTTACTTCTTGTTCAGAAGAAGGTGCTAGGATGGATGAACAACTCTGCTTTGCCATTTAATGTGCCTGTCTCAGGAATCCTGTGAGTCCCCCTCTGTGATGCTCATTGTACCCTACTCCCTCCTGATTTAGACAAGGTACAGCAAACAAGGGCTGCTGAGTACAAGCCTCACAACAAAGTCTTCCTCAGAATGGGCAATACTCCAGAAACCACGAGACACCGCACAGATGTGGGATCTCACTGTCCATTGTCCAGTCCAGGATTTGAATCCACAGAATCTCAAGCCAAAACCCAGACTGCAGACCTGCCCTTCCTCTAACCACAGGCTGGCCATCTCTGGGATTCATGCACAAGAGTACAACATTCTTGCAAGATACATTTGCAACTTATTCCTTTCCTTACTGGGCCAATTATCCAACTTCAATTACATTCCACAGCCTTAGCGGGGATATTGAGAAAGTGGACGTGATGGGTGTGACGGACAGCAGGCTGCACACTTGTTCCTGGTTATTAGGAACAGTGTACTGTGACCATGCACCTCTCCTGGCATCTGTTCCCTTAGGGTCTGTAAGAGGTGAACTGTGGCAGAACCTATTTCCTGCCGCTGGAGAAAGTAATCCTCATTTGAGCTGAAATGGGCAGCTGTATTCTTCCACTGATCCTGTTAGAAATTCCAAGTAAAGGAGTGTCTCCCTGAGATTTCTGCATGACAGATTTGCAGGAGCATGCCTCACACCCTCTGTGCAGGTTAGGGGTACCATGGGTTAGAGCAGGCCATGACTTTTAACTTCTCAGCACGCCTTCTTGTAGCAGGAGATACCAAGGATGCTTCTAGAAAACGCCACCTTAGCTGGTCTTCCTTGCCATATTGAGAGCGATAACTTCACAAGAAAATAATAATTTTTAAAAATTACAAAAGTAAAAAAAACCTTTTCATACAGCTCTATACAGCACTGCTAGTTACAGCTAGGGGACAAGCAGGGTCCTTAGGACTAGGGATATTTTTGTCATTTCTACTAAGGTTTTGCCACTGCAGCAACTGAGGGTTGTTCAGCCAACTCCAAAAAAACTTGGTACATCTCCATGGCACAGGTCCTGTTATGTCACAGCACTGTGTTGGCCTGGCTGTACCATACCCACTTCCAGAGCAGGGATTGCCACATGATCCTCATCATACAAACTAATTTGGCATCACCTGCTGGAAGCAGAGGGCTCTCTCTAAGGTGACATTGCCTTGCTTAATATAAATACATACTGGGCATCACACATAAATACATTTTGAACCTCACATTTGCTGATTTCGTGACTTTTATATATAATTCCTCAAGACAATGCTTTTCTGGCACACATTTTGTGCAGAAATTCCTCTCTTGGTGTATCTCAGAACACTCTCAGGGATGTGAGACATCCAATCAAGCATGAAACCAAAACTGTCCCTGTGTCCCAGTGATTTCCCATCTCTTCCTCACAACTTTTGCATCTGTTACCTCAGTGCTTCCTCCTCCTCTCACAGCCTCAGTTTCAGTTGGGGATCAGGTTGTTCCCACCAGATATTAGTCAGAAAAAACAGCCTTACATCCTAAGCTCTCCTCAACTTTAAATTAATTTTTATATCTGAACCTGGGCTCCAGTTTGAATCTTTAGGTTGTGCCTATCTGAACATCTCCAGATAACAATGGGCTCCAAATTAATTCTTTAGGGTGTCTTATGCTTTTTAAAATTAAGTTGATTAAAATCTTTTGAATTGTGAATGTTTGGAAGAGACAAATAGCGATGTTGCACAATGAAATTTTAGTTACTTGTCTTTTTCAAGGGCTGGTCAAAATCTTCTTAGCACATAGATGGAAATACAATACAACTCAGAAGTGTAAGAAATTGTAATAAACAAGAATTCCTGTAATAAACAAGAATTCTGTAATAAAAAAGAATTCCTGTCATTATTCATCATCTGATAATGTTGTTTCTACTGTCAAGACTCTTGCATAAGAGACAGTAGAAGAATCTTCTGCTGGAAATTACTAATGTCTTTGGGATCCTCTACCAAGTGGTATGCAAATGTAAAACGAGATTTTAGAGAAGTTTAGGAAGACAAATATTAGTTTCTTAAATAATTTATTTGGAATATATTCGGTGTTAAATAACATCATACAGCACAAAATGTTATCAGTTGCACTGTATTTGTTCATGATCACACAGATAAGAAATCCCCAAAACACAGAAACTTGACCAAAAAAAAGAAATCTTTGGTAGAGAGATCTAGGGAAATACTTGCTGAATGTGACAGTAGGGAGCCCCTAAACTGAAAGGAGATCAAAGAAAGCGGTGTTATGAACCAAAGCAATAACAAGAGGGGAAGGTTTTTAGCATAGAAAATACAACAAGCATGTTATGTTACAAAATTGCCAGGCTTTCTTTCCCCTTCCCAGTATGACAGCTGCTCACAAGATGTTTTTTCTTGCCTTGGTGATGTGTATTTCCTAGGATAGCAAGTGACTGATAGACCCAACAGCACCAGCACGCCTCAGCAGGAAGTGCTCTGATTTACTTGGACTAATTTGTCCTGCTGCAACTGCAGCAAGCCGGCAGAAAGCTGGGAGGAGGTCGTGGCTCATTACCTTTGAGGTGCCGTGCAGAAGAGGCTGTGGCTCCATTTAGTCACATTAAGGTGGGCAGAGGTGGGGAGAAACAAACCGTGCAAACGACTCTCAGTGCCTTTCCACTCAGCTGCTCCCCAGGGCCATCCTGACAGCTCACAAACCCAGGGATAAGCAAACCATTAGCAGTGTTCAGAAGCGAAACCAAATCAACATGAACCCTTTCAGCTTTTCTTTTCTTTTCTTTCTTTCTTTCTTTCTTTCTTTCTTTCTTTCTTTCTTTTGGTCAAAATCTGTCCACTGGCATGCCTGTACCTTACAGCACCAGCGCTGGATGGGGTGAGCTGTGTTCTTGTCAGATCTTGGCTTTTGTCAATGCTGAAGACAGCTCGACATTCCCAAAGCAGGAGCCAGCCCTGGCTTCTTTGGTGCACCTGGTGCTTGGTGAGGCTTTGAAAGGCAGCTCAGCTTAAGGTGCCAAATCCCCTCATGCAGAAGGGCCGTACATGCTGCATGCACAAACCCTGGTTCTGCTTTCTGAAAGCACCTCTTTGTCTCATGAACAAACAGAAACAGCCCAGGAACATGCCTTGGCCTACAGGAGCTACATTTCTTCACAAGTCGTGAACAGTTGTCTTTTCTAAGCCTTGATATGTACCTTGGTCCACATGGAAATCAAGAGGGACTTGTGTCAGTGGGAGCAGGGATCTCACCAGAAAGCCATTCTAGTAAAACCTGGTGTCGCTGTCTCTGCTGCTCTGGACTGCTCATAACTCACATTAGCAGACCAGGCCTTGGCTGGCACAGGTTATAACTCAGTCAGGAAATTAAACTGGATTTTTTTGTGGGTAGCAATAACCCACAGTGGCCACTTTCATGAAACTTCTTTTCATCCTACTTATCATCTAAACACCTACAGCGTGATGGTTGGTGCTTTTGCTACAGGGAAATGACTCAGAAATGGGAGATATTTACACCAATTTCTTTGTCCATGCTCCATTGGCCCAGTTGGGGTAGTATCCAGGTTGGAGAACCTCAGCTAGAGCAGGTGAAAGCAGGGAGTTTAAGGGCAGTCAGCAAGGTATGCAGGCACAACCATTGACATAGTCTTGTCCACAAAGGTTGTCGCAGTGCCTCACTGAGGTCTTTCTCCTGGGACCTCCCTCCCAAAGCAGGACCTCCCCCATTGCTACAGCTCCTATAGAAGAACAAAGATATTGAGCCACTAACCTCTTGGAGGATGCAGCTGGGGCACTCTTTAGGTCTTTTTAGGCAGCTGGGGCATAGCTGGCCATCTTCCTTCACATGTACACTGTCACTACTATGGAGGAGATTTACTTTGCCTATTGAACCCAGTGAAACTCATCTATGACTGTGTATTTTGTCATTTTAAATTGGCCCTTTTTGCTTTAACCTAACATTAAATTTTATTTAATGTGCTTTGCCGTGACATGGGGGATCCCTCCAGTCTGATGAAGAAAGATGTAGCCAGGATCAAGGGGTAGGACTTATATTTAAAAAAAAAAAAGACTCAAGCTAGAAATAAGATTCACAAGTTCAAGAGTGAGTGCAATTAGCCCCTAGAACAACTCTTGGAGGACTGTGTCAAATATCACATCTCCCAAAATCTTTCACTACTGAGGCCAGATGTCTGTTGTGGACAAGTTTTGTGGTGCTGTCATAATTCTTCATCTCAGTAGTGTTTCCTTGAAATAGCATGGGAGAATACTCACTTTCCCTGTCAGAAACACTGAATGAATTTCTATGCTCTGATTTATGGAGGAGATAGATCTGGCCAGAAGACTCTTCTAGCTTGGACTCTGTCATGACAGCAGCGAGTGCTTCCAAGCTCCCAGAGACTGCAAGTTCTCCATCTGGACTTCCAAGTTTTTGCACAACCAAGGATTTCCTATCCTATTAAATAAAAATGCAAACTAAATAGCAATAAATATAAATAAATAATCACAATACACAGAAAAGCAACCCATAGCTTCTGCCAGGAGAGACAAACAATCACACTAACACAAATACTGTGCATCTCTTTGTCTGCTAGGGAGATGATGTCTCTGACCAACACTCTACTCTATTGCTGCTTGAGCTGGGACAGGACACACCACAGTTTTCAATCCGTGTCAGCTCTTCCATGCTCTGCAAGTGTGGGGCTTGCTGGAAGAATCCCAGGATGCTGCCCCGAGCTGCCACTGCCGTCTGCTGCAGGCCTGGCTCTCCCAGGACCTTGACGAGGAAGTTGATGTATCTCATGGCCAACCGGAGTGTCTCGTTCTTGCTCAGTTTTTTGTCTGGTGGGTGGGTGGGAATGAGCTTCCTCAGCTTGGCAAAGGCACTGTTGACATTTTGCTGCCTCCACCTCTCCCTAGTGTTGGTGAAGATCTTCCTTGTCATTCTTAAGGTGCTGCGAAGCAAAGGAGATGGTGAGTGAATGCTGGATACCCCTGGCTTTCAGACAGGCTGGGTTTTTTTTGTGGCACTGTAACCTCTGGGCCAGTCGCAAGCACAGAGTTGTGGTGCTAGGCATCTAATTTTTACCCTGTCTGGCTGGTATTCTTATCCTCCATGTCCTTCACAGATTCACCCTAAAGTCATGATCAGAAGTACTGGAGATTCAGTGGGATGCCAGAGTTCAGTAAGACCTTCACAAAGGAAATAAAGGAATGTAATGTCCTTATACAAGAATTTGGTGCTGCTACAAACCCAGCTTCTCCGGTCTTCTCAGAGTTCCCCTGCAACAGAATTCCCAACAGACAATGCATTTGTCATGCCACCAGGCTGCGTGAGAGCCACACAGGCCCTTTTTATGGGGGAAGGCAGGCAGACCCAGTGGAGAACACATCTAGCCTTTCCCAGCCTCATTTCACACCTCCCTGGAGCCTGCACCCAGGTGGCCCAAGCTTGGTGATTCCTGGCTGAAACTAAGCCAGGTGGACCTTCACCATGAGCCTTCAGTGAGCAGCCAGCCAACACCACAGACATTTGTGACTGTGGTTATTTCAGGGGGTTGTTTCCCTTCTCCAGGGAGGCACCAGTCTGGTTCCGTGCCCAGCCCACGCTGGCTGCTCACTGCTGGTGTCATAGACTTTTCAGTCTGGCTTCTGCTTTTGCCTCTGAGAGATGCCAAGACTTAAGCCACAAGTGCCATAAGTGCATGAGGGAAAGAGTGATTCCAACAAAACACGCTGGCATCCCACACAAAACCTCTTCCCAGCTGTTCTCTGTCCACCCTCACAGAGCCAAGCAAAGGGAGCCCTGTGCCCAGAGCAGACCTGGCAAAGAAGGGTACTGAGGCAAGGGATGCACAGTGATTTTAAATACTGTTTACTAGAAAGACTTTAAAAAGTTCTTTGTGTTGCCCTAACCCTTCTCCCACCACCATGGGAAAGGGACTTCCCTTCTCTCCCATAGCCCTGGAGGAGAGAGACTCCTCCATTTCTGAAATAGCTCTTTATGCCAGTGGCACACAGACAGTTGGAGCAGGGAACAGCTATCCACAGCCAAGAGACTAAAGATCAAATGTTTCCACTTACCATCTTATACATGTGGAAACGTCAGCTTTTTATACTCGTTGGCAAACCCTGCTTTACATAGTCCTGTAGAGGGGAGTGGGGAGCAGAGGGAATAGCATCCTGCATCCCCAGGAAGAGGAAACTTTGGGATGACAGCCCAGCTGTAATCCTGTTTCCATCTGAAGCAACCTTACACCATGTAAGACGCTCAGGGTTCACCAAAATACACAATAAATGTCCAAGGGAATAAAGAAACACAAATGTGATTCACAGTTTAATTGGGATGCCCTGTCAGGGAGCCAAGGCAGGCAAGTTCCTGCCCAGCTCCTTCAAGTTCCAGTCCAGCATGGATTACCAGCTGCCAGGGGAACACAGCTGCAGCACTATAAATCCTGCCACAGCTGTGTTTAGAGACCTCTGGTCAGGGATGCAGCCAGTACAGGCACACCCCTGTACACTGTAAATGGATGCTCATGCTGACAATACCTCACAGGCTCCTCTTGGCCCTGGCCTTTACACTGCTAGCACATTTCTATTTTAGTAGAAGTCTGAAATTACTGTCATACCTTTAGGGGGTGAGAAAATTGTCTCATCAAAATGGTCTTGCTGCATGAAAGGCTCCTCTAAAAAACAAACCCTTATATTTCGGTTTCCTGACAGTTTTTCTCATCTTTTGTAGACTTATATTAAGACTCATTGCTTGATCCAAATGGAGATTATATGTCTTTTTATTTTTTTTTTTTTTAATTGTTCTCCTACTCCATGTATCATTTTTGGTTTGTGCTGCGGGAACAAACCTGCTTGGTGCTTTGCAGCTACCTCAAACCTGTTGCATTTACCTCTGTGGCAAGAACACTGCCACATCAGTGGTACAGATTTTAAATACTGTCTTCCAGTGCTTCTCTGTACTGCAATGCTTTCAGTGCCCAAGGCAAAACTTTTGCCTTTACTGATTCATTCTTCCAAGCAGCTGCTCAGATCCATGTGAAATGCAGAATGCCACCTGCTTCTTCCTCTGTCTTCTGTTTTGGTGTTTATGTTGTTGTTTTTTTTCTTGTGTTTTTTTTTTTTTTCTTCTGAAGACGTATTTATCTGTACAAAGGTAATTATTTTTTATAACATAGTGAAAGTTATTTGGGCTTCCTGGTTTCTTCTAATGGGTTGACTGGACTGTATTTTGCCAGGCATCTGGGGCTCTGCACTGTAACTCTGCCATGTGGGTCAGGGTACCTGTTTACATCTCAGCTACAAACACCAAGAGACAGTCTGCTTCTTGTCTTCCTCCTGCTGCAGACAGCCCCCAGCACAGCACTCCAGGAAAGCAGGTTAGCAACCCTGGTGCTGTGAACAGGCCCTCTTGTCCTGTTAGTGGTGTTATTGGTGGAAAAATAAACCCAGCCCACTCCTTCACGCAGTGCTTTTTTTGTCTCTCTACTCATGCCTTTGGAAAGGACAATGCGACATTTGTGGTCACAAGCCTTGTCAACAAACAGATGCCTTTGTGAGAACTGCTCCTCCTTTACACTTCAAAAACGTGTGTTTGTATTTCTGACATTTATTCAAGATCAGCAAACAGCAGGTCCTTTCCTTTCCCAGTGCCTCCTCTTGCACTGATAGCTCTGTGGGGAGCTTTGTTTCAGGTGTAAGCTACCTCTATACATCTCTCCACCTTAAATTCCTCTCCTTTTTGTCATTACTGGTGTGGGTTTCCTGTTGTTGTGCTTGGAGTTTCAATTAGAAACATAGGAGAAAAATTATCCTGGTCCAATCCTGCAGTAAATATAATGTTTAGCACAGTTTTCTCCTCTAGTCTCCTACACATCCCTCGAGCTCTCTGTAACCACCGCATCTTCTAGTTAAAATGCAGCCAGTTTGTTGGCAAGGGATCTGATTTACATTTCTTTTGTCTCATTCCCTTTCTTCTTTTCCTTCCTTCTCTCCAGCCCTTCTCACCAAACTTGTCTTTCAATATATTATTTGCAACTCCAGGTCTTTGCTAATTTTGCACATCCAAACAATGTATTCTCTAGCTTTCTCTGATGCACTGTATAAAACACATATCATCTACTGGTTGTGTGCAGCTTCTATCCCACTGGTCTGTTTTAAATCTGTGCAGAAATCACCTGTTTGTACAAATAATATACAAATTTATTGCATTAACTGCAGGTTTGGATTCTGTACTTTCTGCTCACTTTCCCTAGCTACAGATTAACAGCCCCACATTTAGCTGACAATTAAAAATCCATGAAGACAGCAGCTTAAATTCAAGAGGATTAATTCTGCTCTCAGCAATGTAAATCTGGAAGTTTACACCATTTTCACTGGAGGAAGTACTTTGAAGGACAAAATTTTGCACTGAGGAAAGGATTTAACTCATCTCAAGAAGGCATGTCCAAAAGTGGGAAGTCAATGCAGTTTCATGAGCTAAGGTGCACATCTGCAACATGTAAAGAAAATTCTGCAAAGAAATAACCCCAACGAATCTGCTCCAAGAGCCAGAAAGAGGGGAAAAAAAACCAAAAACCAAAAACACCAAAGGAAAAAGAAGCCACGCCACCACCAAACAGTCAACTGAAGCTATTTGCACTCCCAGCCTACCCATTTGAACAATATAAAAATGTGTGGTGGGCGGAATACTGGCTGTTTTTAATGCATCCGCGAGCGTCGCCAGACAAAAGACTGAACGGTGGAAGAGATGAAGATCTCTCGTGTAGCAGCAGTTCTCACAGCTCTCCGTGCAAAAACCTTTCAGGCAATTCAGGCAGCAGTAGCAGCAGCAGCAGCAGCAGAGCAGCTTAGGCACAAAGCACATCTCTGCCAGACATTCCCCAGCAAATGGCCCCCGAGCCAGCGCTTAATGTCTGAGGGCTGGCAGGGGACTCCCCGGCAGCCCGACACTCAGTCATAATTAGCAGGATGCTATTAACTAAAGATCTTGGACGAGGAAGTTCCTCCCTCAAGTTATACCTCTGACCCCACTGAAGTTAAATCCATGTTGAAACTGGCCACTGGAGACCTACTTCTGCAAACCTTAATCAGACAGCAGATGCCTGCTGCCACCAAGAATTGGAGTGCTTCTAGTAAACCTCCGGTGCCACACCATCGCTCCACAGGGGAAACCCAGTGCCTGCTAAAATTGGTTATTTAACACATTGCACTGGTTTTGTAAAGTCCCCCCAGCCCTTAAGTAAATGGCAACAGAAGAGCAGATGGTGCCTGTTTCCTCTATCAGGCAGGTGCTTGTGAGCGATGGGGAGGTCTGCCATGGGGAGCGAAGATTCCCCACCTATAACTCCTTGCTCCCGTGCTTTGTTCACTTTGCATCCCTGTGATTTGGGCAAGAGAAGAAAGGGGAAACTCACAGTTTCCCTCTTCAGTTTCACACAATCCTCAGAGCGTGGCACTCAGCTTCATGCAGAGGGCAAGACTGAGCATGGGTATCACAAGACAAAGCACTACGTGTCACTGAGATGTGACTTTATTTTTTTCCCATTCCCTAGGAGGAATAAACTCAGTCCTTGCAGATTAACTATGCACTGTTTGCTGTGTGGCCCCTTGGATTTCATGGACTTTCTTTGTGTTGGGAGGGGAAAGAAGGGCTGAGGGGAGAATGCACCCCAACTTGATGGATTGCAGGAGGAGCAGCTCACCTCTAGGTACAGCCTCTCCCAGATTTCCTCATCTCACTCTCCCCATTGCTGCCTCCCTGTTTCTCAGCACTGTACCCTTCCCAAAATGCCTCACACCTGAAATCCCACAGGTGCATTGGTGGACAAGAGCACAGAGAGATTTCAGTCCTGGGTATGAATGCTGGGCTGGCAGCCAGGGAGTTGAACTTCTGTCCCTGTTTGTGGTTCCCTTGCCTCAGGCAAATTCCTTCTTTTTTCTTTTTTTCTTTTTTCTTTTTTCTTTTTTCTTTTTTCTTTTTTCTTTTTTCTTTTTTCTTTTTTCTTTTTTCTTTTTTCTTTTTTCTTTTTTCTTTTTTCTTTTTTCTTTTTTCTTTTTTCTTTTTTTTTTTTTTTTTTTCTTCTTTCTTTTTTCTTTCTTTTTTTTTTTCCTGCACCTCCTTGTCCCTCCAGCTTATAAACCTCTGCAAGGTTTGTGGAAAAAATTATTGAGTGTGTAAGCATTTGTGTGTTAGAGCAGACACAAGCACATTGTGGCCCAGCCTTGCAGTGCTGGTATAATGAAAGAGAAAAGCCTCTCCCTGCATTCCCAGAGTGATTCTTAACACTATCAGTGAACTGCATTTTATTTCAAATAAGATGTGGGAAGAGGAACTACTTCAGGAGTAAACAAGGGCTCCTTTCTCTGCCTCATGCCTCTGTTGGGGGTGTTATCTGACAGTCACACCACAGTACACAGTAGAGCAGAGCAGCAAAAGCACTATAAAAACCAGTCCATGCTGACACAGAGATTTACCTTTTTTAGAGTCTGTAAATCTAGGACAAAACACACATAGTAGAATCTCTGCTTCTGGGAGCCCTCCTCTCTAAGGGCAGCATTTACAGAAACTCTCACAGCCACACTTGTGCTCTCACTGAACCTTTAGGAAAAGGAAATCATTGGAGTCTTCAAAAGCGGCTGTGTGAAGGTCTCAGGATTAAGTCATCCTTCATTTTTGGGGTTACTATACTGCATGTGACTCCAGTTTGAAGCGGCAGTTCTTTCACCTGACCCTGGGTTGCTGAGCTTTGTAATCCTGTTGCCCTCCTGGAGGGTGCAGGTCTTCAGCAGAGAAGAGTTCTCCACTTTCTGAGAAAAAAAAAGACTCCATAGATTCCACAGCAGGCACACCGTGACATCATGCCCTCTTGGCCTGCCTTGGGAAAGGAAGATCTGCAAAGCAATGGGCTGACACCCTGAAAGGGTTTGGGAGAGCACCAATATGTGGCCAAGATCTTGACAATAGTGATAAAGATGTAGCTCAAGAAAAGGTTTACTCTGCACATGGGAGTGGGCTTTTTTTTGGATTTGGGTTTTTGTTGTTGTTGTTGTTGTTTTGTTTGGTTGGTTTTGTTGTTGTTTTGTTTGGTGGGTTTTGTTTTGGTTTGGTTGTTGTTGTTGTTGTTGTTGTGTTTTTTCATGTGGCTCCCTTCTGCTCAATTCTTCTTACGGTTCTTTGCAGAAAGATGAGTTGTACCAGAACTCTACACCAAAAAATAACCCACTCATGGGCTGCAACAGCTTTTGCTAAATGGAGTTCCAGTGCATTGGCAGGGGCATGACAACTTGCTAAGCTGAGAAAGGAGCACTGTGCCAGGAAGTTTAGCATTTATTTGCTAAAGTTGTACTTGTGTTCTTTTCTGTTCCAGAGAATCTGAGAGTCTCTCTTGGAAAAGAGCTTCTCTGGCCTGAACGACAGTTCCTGTGGGTTTCCTTTAACAACAGTCTCTGCCAAATTACCAGCCCAAATACTACACAGAGACACTCTACCCATGCTTTAACGTAAACACAGAGAAGAAAAACAATTCAGTCCTGTTCAGGAGTTCTTCAGGTCTCTTTTTTTTTTTTTATCCCCCAGACCCAGTGTGCAAAACCGTGTTCCACACTGATATTTCTCCCACCTCATTGCATCACTCATTCCTGCCTCCCTCTCTCTGCCACAATGAGGCAGGGGAGAAGTTGTGAATAGCAGAAACCATTTGTCCTGCCTGTGTCTTCCTGGAAGGAGGATGTAAGTGAGGAGAGGGATCAGAAGCTGCATGTCTTAAAGCTCAGCAGAGAGCAGTCTGCAGCAGCTCACACTGTTAGAGAACTTGGTGGGAGCAGAAAGGGGAAAACCCAGGTCTGCAAAGACCATTTGCATCAGGGGAAAGGTACATCTTTTATTGTTTGGATGTGGTCCCCAAATAATATTTGGTTTTGCATTCTATTCAGGTCTGCTCTGAGGCTGGTGGCAAATCTGTCTGTGGCTGCAGCCAAAGCAAGACTGAAGGTCTGACAGTCTCCAGTGCTGAGCCCTGTCTTCCTACTCAAACCAGGCTGCCGACCACCTCGAGTCACACCAGTACCTGCTGTGCCTAAGACCAGAGGTCACCATGAGCACAGAGAAACCTGGCCACCACGGCAAAACATAGCCTCTGACCACTGCAAGACAAGGAGCACAGCGCTGTTTTCCCCTGAATGTCTTGCCACCAACCTCTGTGGGGCTGCTCCTGAGAGAAACAGCAGCACAAAGATCATCTCTGCCTCAACCACCTGCATTTAGTCCACAAATTTCCTGCCCCTGTGAGCACTTCATTTCTCGGCTTATCTGCTCATATCACAACTACTGTAAAGATTTATGTAAACAGGCAGTAAAAACAAGCTGCACTTATTCTGGGTGGTTTTTTTCCTTGATTGGTTAGTTTTGTGGTTGGTTGTTTGGTGCTTTTTTTTCTTTTTTTCTTTGTTGTTGTTGTTGTTGTTGTTTTGTTGTTTTGTTGTTTTGGTGGTGGTTTTTTTTGTTTGGTTGGTTGGGTTTTTGGGGTTTTTTTTTGTCTGCGTGCAATAATATAGAAATGCACAGTGGAAAAGGATTCTGAAAATGAAATCTTGCCCTGTCGTGTTACAAGGAAATCAGGCAAGACAGAGAGAGCTACTTCAGAAAACAGGCATGTTTTGCTGTTTATTAACTTTCTCAGGCACATAGTTTTATGCAGAAGGCTACCCCTGGCAACAGAAACATGTTTTACATTGGCAGTTTCAAAAGTTTTTTCTCAAATCTGAGAGTTAAAAGTATTTAACAGAAGTGAATTTTTAAAAAATATTGCTAAGCCTTTCCTCCTAAGTGCACTGTTGAACTGAGGAAAATTCAAATGCCTATATATTTTACGTCTGCATTTTGCAAATGACCAGTAAAGTATGGGGATATTTTTAAATATATGAGGACTGGAATTTAAAACTGATTCTTTACACCTTTACCTGTTGACACTGTCAGTGAATTTCCACACAGTCACGTGAATAAACGTGCAGCATAAGATTAAGAAATGATTATTTGGGCTTTTGCAAGGAATTTGTTTTAAGTATCAAACAGTATTGGAGACTGCAGGTAAGCTTTAGTTCTGAACTCAGGCCTGTCTATGATGCTCTGTCTAATCCTTTTGCATCAGTACAATAACTCTGATTAAGAGCAGTTTGCAGTGCTATAAATGAGTTTGCCTAATGTGTAATTATACAGCTGTAAGGAAACCTAGGAATAGTTAAGAACAGTGATTATAAAATCACTTTCGTTTCCTCCACATCTCACCACCAACATTTCTCTCAAAAGCAGTAAAACCAATCAATATTTTCTTTTGGTAAGGTCTGACTCACTGAGTCTCTGTGGATACTAGGAATTCGGAAAGTTCAGGTGCAAACTGTCTCTTCACTTGATAAAGTGCAGCCACCTATAAGTGACTGTTTCTCAGATGAGATGCCTTATTCTTAAATTTTTGGCTACAAGGAACAGAGGTGCCACAATAAGAAATGAAAATCCAGCGAATTGGTGAAAGGCCACTGCAGAAATCCCTTCCTTTAGGGATATTCCCTGCTCTGAAGGGAAATTTTGGCATTCCTAGGAAAGTTGCAAGATAAGCCCAAAAGTGGGCAGGATAGCTGTAAAGAGAAGAGGCCATTGTCACTTACTTTTCTGGCACTTGTGCCTCTGGAAACCTGGTCAGGCAGCAAAATCAGGCGCTTGCTGTGTTTCTTTCCCGACTGCTTTTCCAGTGCCTGGCCACAGAGCTTGCTCTTGCTGGAGTAAGCCTGGGGCTGGTCCCGGCTGCCTCATTTATAGAGTAGCAGGTCCTTTGTCTGGCGCGTGTCACCACTAGTCCTGGCAATCCAGGGAGCTTGTTTTGCATCTCCCAGGAGATTCTCTCTCTGTCTTGCCTTTTCTCTGCTCACCACATTCCCCCTACCCTTTTCTGGGGCTGGTGTAGGGTGGTAGCTGGAACCATCCTTACCAGCTTTAGTCACCTAGCTCAGTGACTCTGGCTAGGTCAGGTGAGCTTTGCAGGAAAGAATGGAACTGGCATTAGCAATAATCTAATTTTCCTCTCTTTTTCCTCTTCCATTTGGGGAGAATTTTTTTTTTTATTTTACTTATTTATGCAGCTCTGAGCTTGTCAGTGTTTCCAGAGCCAGAGATGGCTCTTTCAAAAGCCCTCTTTAGCATGGCTCAGGACTGAGGAACAGGCTGGTGTATTTATTGCACTCCCAAGCAGGAGGAAGCTCCTGCTCTGCTCTGACAGGGTGTGAGATGTAGTTGTGGGGTGTAGTTGCCATGTGCAGGCAAGTGGATCCTGCAGTCCCTTCTTTGGTGGAAGCTGCCTCTCAGTTGGAGTCACAGCTGGCACCTTCTGCAGCTGGAGGACAGCAACAGCTACTGCTGTGTCAGTGCTGCCCCAAGCCCTGGCTGCCCCTCTGCCTCACTCTGTGTGACAGCAGGAGGCCACAGGTGAGAATTCACACCTCTCCCAGGCCGCCCTTCGCTTCAAGGCCCAGGCAGCGCACTGCAGGTTTAGCTCATGCTTTTACAGCAAAGATGAGTCAGCTCCATACCCCTGTGGGTAAGATGTAGGGTCAGTGAAACACAGACTTCTTTCTCCACTGCTGGGGCATCCCCAAAGCTTCTCTCTGCTAAATGACAACGGGCAAGCAAGGTGACATCTGAGTGCAGAACCCAAAACCTGCAGAATAACCCCATCTTCATTACGTGTCTTTGTCTGTAACAGACACTGAGCCATCCAGCTTCACCCTTGTCCTGGGTAACAACTCGTTTATAGGTCAAACACTGCCACAGGTTGCCCAAAGAGGTGATAGGTGCCACTCAATGCACTCAAGGTCACTTTGGGTGAGCGATCTGATATAATTGAAGATGTTGCTCAGTGCTGGGAGGTTGGACTAGGTGGCCTTTAAATGTTCCTTCCAGCCCAAATCAGTCTTTGTTTCTATGAAAATAGTCACAAAATTGCCCCAGGCACAGGCCAACTAGCCTTACGACAATCATACAGGTCCTCTGGGACCCGTACAATCCTTTCTGCTACTCCATCCACTTCTCCATTTAGTGCTGGGAATTTGCTTTGGATGAACGTAAGAGAAAATAGGGAGAACAAGAGCAAGGTATCTGCTTATATCCCAGAGCAATAGGAAATATCCCGGGGATACAAAGGGAAACAAGGGGTGGGGAAGGAGAAGCCCCAGCTCATCACCCCACTTTCATGGGGCAGAAAAACTCCTGCACCCAGGAAAAGCAGCTTTGGGCACACTCCACCACATCCCTCTGCCCAGTCCCAGAAGAGCTCAGCTATTACCCAGACCAGCTCATCCCAAACAGCAAGATGGCTCAGCAGTGCTCACCTACTGGGCTTTCGAAAGCACTGAGAATGTTTCAGCTAACAGGATTGCCCCATAAATATTCATAAGCCAGCAGTGGAATGATGTGGTTGCTCTCCGGAGAGAATGAGCCTCGGGTCCCTGCTGGGGCAGAGCTGTTCCCTGCAGAACTCGGCTGAAGGTTCAGCCCTTTCACACGGTAAATTAATAGTGGCACTACAGCCTGAAAGCTGTGTCAACCGCTTCATTTAGCACAAGTGTTATGTTAACTAAAGGCCCTATTCCGGAGGGGCCTTTGGCCTCACAGAAGCCTAATTTCCATGTAATTTACGTTGGAGAGTTGGAGAGTGCCCCTCCTTTCTGTTACTTCCTCCAACCTATGATGTACCCAAAACTTGTCCTGAGACGCTCCAGCCAGTGGGCAGCAGTAGGGAAGGGGGCTTGTAGGTCCAGAAGGGGAAGGGAACTGAAGCTCTTGATCCTTAACTGCTTGGATACTTCACTGCCTAGAGCTTTCCAAACCTGTCCAGATTATAAAATACACAATCAAGGAAAGCTTATTTCCTTGCAGGGAGAGAGGCAGGATGAACAGCTTTTCATTCCCACTTGTGCACCATGGAGGAGAGTCTGCACACATGACAGCACTTTGTCCTGCACTTCTGGGACACACCAGGACCCACTGCCAGGCACTGGGCAGGAGGTCCCAGGTGCAGAGCCAGCACTGCGAATGCTGATGAGATGGCACAGGGTTGCTGACTTTTACAGCAGCTTCAAGGGTCTTTTTCACCCTGTCAAAATGTTCTGAAGGGGTCCTACGTCAGAGTCTGCTTCACTGTGTCTTTATTAAGCTTCCTATTGAGCTGTGATTACTTGGCACCCATGAACCACACCAGTCTCATTCATCTTCCTCTCCATTCTTGTCAGTGACCTGGCAGCAGAAGGAACACATTACCAATCCATTCCTGCAGTCCTGGCATTACTTTTCCACAGACTTTTCCATAGTTGCCAGGATAGTAAATCTCAGCCAGGAACAAGAGCTGTGGAAACAGCACTGCAGCCTGGCTTTGCTCCTCCTCACAAAAATCTCTGCTGGGATACATCCTAACAGTTTCCCTGGAGTCTGGGGCAGTTCTTTACCTGCAGCAGGTCTGGTTTTCATCAGCCACCCATTACCAGTTCAAGAGAATTGAAGGGGACACTGAATACATTTTGTAAGGTGTGACATTAGCGGGTCACCTCAGCCACCTCACCTCTGCACCACAGGCACTAGGAACTGCTTGACCTGGGTGAAGCAGCAGACTGACTGCACTGTCTTATGCAACTGCACTACCATGTGTGGCTCTGTGAAGTGGGACACTTGAGAGCTGGCCACTTTGAAGGGGTCAAGAACATGTAGGAAGCTGCAAAGTGTGAACATCCTAAAACTGGGTCTCTTTTTGAAATTCGGCATGCCAGGATTAAAATTTCAGCCCCTGAAACATCCTAGGGACATAACCTTCGTTGTTCCTCTTCCTAAAAGGAAGAAAAGCTGTTTCTGGCATAGGGGACTGTGTGCTGTGCCAGCAGGAGCAAAAGGGTTTATCCTGCTGCACAACTTCCAGGGCCAAGAGAAGCCTCTCCAAGACAGAGTGATGGTCAGATGAGCAAACAACTGTTTATGGTTCCCACTGGGCCAGACCTCAAACTCTGTCTTTCTCTAGCAAAGTTCTTACTTGCAAGTGACCAGGATATAGCAGAGAATCCAGCCTAAACATGAGCAGAGATTTCAAAGGATGGGGCTGGATTCAAGTCGTTTTTTCTGCTTTGTGAGGTGACCCAGGTGAGCCTGATGAAAGCAGCTCACACAGAGTGATGGGCAGGAAAAGGACAGCGAGAGGCTGCAAACACACAGCTGTGTTATCACTGTGCGTTCAGAGCCCTGCTCTACATATGGGAACAATAAGAAACAATTACACACATCTGGGCTCCTGCCCTTTAAAATCATAATTTAGATTAATAGATTTTGGGTATATTGAGCTGGAGGAGGCTGCTTGAGGTTCAGAATAGCAGCTGCATGCAGACTGCTGAAATATTAAACTTTCATCATCTGAAGCCTTTTCGTAGCATTTTGAATCTCTTATTAGTGTTAACAAAACACATCAGGGGGTGCTTTAAATTCTGGCCACACTTTCTGGCTTAATTCCAGAAGCCAAAAATCTTCTCCTTTTTAAGGCTGAAACTTGCTGATAGCATTGAAGAAAATGTTTAGCCATTTAGAATAAAGAAACTGAGAAGCTAATGGGTCTCTAAACCTTTTCACTAGGAGCAAGGGGAGAGACAAACAGCTCATTTTCCACTTGACACAGATGCACCTCGACATTAAAAGTTCTTGGAAATCACCTAAAATAGAGAAAAACAATCAGGCATCTGAAAGGATAAGCAGCTGCCACTTTCAGGGACACACAATGTGGAGCTTGGCCAGGTTGCATGCAGCAATAAGGCAACTACATCAGCATCACTCAAAACAAAGATTCAAAGAAATGTGAAGTTGAATTTAAGAAAACCTTTCTGACCAGGCTAAAAGTCCCAAAGGGTCTTTGCCATAGGTGCACCTTCTACAACAAACTTACAACAATGGAAAATTGTCAAGAGACCAAGACGTTTAATTTCCAGTATGACTTCAGGCAAAACCCTCAACCATGTGGATTTGATGTGTTGGGAATCTCCAGGATTTTCCACAGTCTGGAAAGTCCTCTTCCTTCATGTGAAAGTCTTTGGAACCACATGGCTTGCTCTTTGAGGTGAACTCTTGCAAGAAAGGAGGGCATTTGCTCTGAATCTCTCTAGAAACTCTTAGTGCAGGTTGCTGCATGGGAATGGCCAAGGCTGAAATCCTCGAAGGACAGGTCCCCTATTTGGTGCTTGATGCTGCTCCTCTTGCAGGACCAGCAGTGCAAAGGGACTCTCCAATAAAGCCAGTCTTTCAGGAGTTCATTATGATTGCATAGTCCATTTCACATAGAAAAATCTCACTATGCTGACTCTTAAAGGTAGCTTTCTTCCTTTTCTTTTAAAGTTATTCCATCCTATTATTTTGCTGAATTATGACTGTATGCCCATATTGCTGTCTTGATGGTGGAGGGATGGTATAGTTCCAAATTCCATTTTCAATGGCTTTGTTTTTATGGTTTTTAAGTACATTTCTGTATTTCAGATGCTCAGCTGGTGCAAAGTGATGAACTTTCAGCAGTTCCTACAGAACAGTGCTGACTTGCAGCCTGCAGGAATCATCCCATTACTCTTTTAATTCACCTGTATTCCATGATATGACCATGCTAAACACCCCTTTACTTTCCACTGCCTCTACAGAAGCCAACAGCAGACAGAGAAAGGAAGACAGATTTTAGACAGAATTCCTCCAAATGAGAACTGTGCAAGATGTATATCTGACCATCTGCATTTTCAAAATATTTTTCCAAGGTCACTCAGAAGCTCCTAATAGTTTGGACCAGGGTGTCCATTTTTCCCACTTGGCCATGAGTATCACTCCTGCAGAGCTGATGTCCCTGCCTTTCACACCACAGCACAAGAAAGCAGCTCCACTGACACCAGAGAATTCCTTTGTGTACACATCAGCGTGTCCCCACCCCACCTGAGTCTGCCACCTGAACCCATGAAACCCTGATGTGCCCTGTGACCTGCTGGACCCATCAAACCTGCAGGATATGAACCATTTGTACAAATTTTAAACAGCTCGCAAGACAGCTTTTCCTACCCTGAGTGAACTAGACATATATATCAGGATGTGTGTTCAACAACGGAGAAGGACTGGGGGGGGAAATTCTCTTGGCCATCTGTGAGTATCAAAAGCCCAGTGCGAAGCCCTGGTTGTATCTGCCACAACAGAGGCAGCCTCATCCTTGTCACAAACAAATTGCATTCATCCAGGAGTACCTTACCACAGATGTAGCTTAGCCTGGTTTTCTGGGTCATTTTCAGTGGGCACACAAAGAATTAACTAGCTCTCAGCTCCTCCGTTTTAGTTGCAGCTGACCTCTCTTGCCTTCTCCAGGTTTCTACTCCAGTTGGTAAAAAAAAAAAAATACCAGCAGTTCTCCCTGGATGAAAAATGTGACAGCCTCAGAGACCAAGTGAGAGCCATAAACCACCTTCTGAGCAATAGTCAAACTTGAGGAAGCTGCTGGTGTGACTGCCTGGGCTCCTGACCCGTGTTTCAGGACGACACAAGCCTGTGCCAAACTCAGCACCAGAGGATGTGAGTACCTTGCCTGCACTATAGCACAGGAGCAGGTTTTGGGTAATACAAATCCAGGCTTTGCAGGCACAGATTGCTTTTGGTAACCTGGCCTTTCCTTCAGTTTGGTCACTGAGCTCAGTGGCTGAGTCCAGGCTGGGGACAGCACCTCTCAACCAGACCTTGTTGGAGGTGCTGGGCTTCCCACTGTGAATGAACGAACTCATAACACATCACAAATGCAAAGTAACAGGCGGGAATCACAGAATAAACTGGGTCGGAAGGGACCCTCAAGGATCATCAGCCCAGCCCAGCTCCTGGCCCTGCACAGCACCATCCCCCATACCGTGTGCCTGAGAGCATTGTCCAAACACTTGTGGTCTCTGTGCTCCAGGGAGGTTGGGGATACTCTTCCAGCACACCAGAGCACACCATCCTGGGGCAAAGTGCTGGTCTCCAGGAAAGTACCAGCATTGCCCTCCCCAGCCCAGCACCAAGGCACTGTTCATGCACAGGCAGCACCCACTCCTGACCTTTGGTTTGCTGGTGTCTCCCACAGCTTGGCCAGGGCAGAATGCCTGCCTGCCTGCATGGAAACAAAGCCCTGCTCCCCTGCTCCTCATCCCAGCACCCTCTGCCCACCCCTTTCAGCAGTGCTGCCTTTTTGCAGTTTAAATGTTCCTTTTTAGAGTGCCTTTTATTTCCAGCTTGGAGAGCAGGGGGATGAGAGATGGGGTAGGGATGCTGAAGTAGTAATTTACATAATCTGATTAACAGAGGATTATCCAATGGCTGCTGAACAGCCTTAGTGTGCTTGAGCTAAAAACCTTACTATTCATTGCTCTCACCACCCTGCAGGGCGGCTGCACCTGCAGCACCAGCTAATACTCTCCTGGGGACTTCAAGGAAGGAGAAAAGCGAGGGCATATTTTTATTATTATCTGGGGGAGGGTTGAGGAGCTGCAGCTTCTTATGTGCAGCCCCTAATTGATCTGTCTGTGTTAGTCACCAGGAAGATGAAATGAAAGCTGAGCCAGTTGGCATTATCAGGAACAGCCATCACCTTTGAAAAGGGACAGCCTGTGTGGCTCCTCCCAGGTTCCCTGTGGCCAGTTCAGTGCCTGGGTAGAAGGGTCCTGCACATGCAAGTACCTAAAGTACAGTTTCCCCTGTGCCTTGCTCAGCTGGGAGCAAACCAGGCCCAACTCTTGCTCTGAGACCTCTAGGATCATCAAGCCCGCCATTAACTGCCAAGTCCAGCATAAACCATGTCCCTAAGTGCCTAATCAACATGCGTCTTATATCCCTCCAGGGGTGGTCATTCCACCATTTCCCTTGGCACTTGTTCCAGAGCTTGACAAAGCTCTCAGAGGAGGAATTTTTCCTGGTATCCAATCTAAATCTCCCCTGGCAAAACTTGAGGATATTTTCTCTTGTCCTGTCACCTCGGAGAGGAGACCAAACCCCATCTTGCTACAACCTACTTCCAGGTAATTGAAAGAAAAATAAGCTATTCCCACCCCAAGCCTCCTTTTCTCCAGTTTAAATAATTCCAGTTCTCATAGTGGAGAGCAGCAAACTCTCCTGTACCAATCGAGCAGGCAGGCTGAAATAAAACCAACCTGAAAGGACAGGTAAATGTAATAGTTCTTTGAACACACTACAAAACTCAGCACCACATAAGGGCATCAACTGGGGCTGAGTCCAGCTCTCCCAGGAGGAATGGGAGATGGGTGAAATTCAGGTCCTGGCAAGACAAGGTGAGTTCGACACCTGCTGGCTTGAACAGAACTAGGTCTGCACCCCAAGCATCCACCCATAATGAAGGGTTGAACACCAATCTGAGAAATACGTGAAATCTAGAATGGAAAGAGCTGGAGACACAGAGATCTTCATTGCAGGAGAAAAACAAGATCGTGTGAGCTGGACCCTCCCACACACACTCACATCAAAACCTGGGAAAGGGGAAGAATTTGGATTTTTTTTCCCCATTATACAGAGGGACATCTGTAAGGCGGGCAACTATAAAAGGTTTTAGAGCATCCCGAGGATACTGAAACTGGACTTTTAGAAGAAAAGAGACACAACCAAATTTAATCCCCCCTCAACAGATATGCTGCAATATAATCACTCAAGACTAATTGTGAGTCTTTGTTTCCAGGAGCACACTCCATCCTCACAGGCGAGGTCTGGAGATGCTTTACATATTCACTCATGACTCAGACTGCTGCATTTGTCTCTGAAGACCTGCTTGACAGCTGCCATTCACAGGCACCACCTAAACAGATTCACAGCTCTGTGTGCCTTCCTTACTCCTACCCACAGTGTGAATGAACAACGGAACACAGTGGCTTGGTAAAACAGGGAGGCTACAGAGCGTCATGAAGTCATCCTGCCTGTTTGCTCATCCAAATTTTCCTCTTCTTCTTAAGCAAGAATGGGAAATGCTTCTGACTTCAGGGTAAAAAACACAAGAACAAAGGCTGAGAAGCAGCCACCAGAGAACACGTTGTGTGTGCATCACCACTGAGTGGGTTGATTTTTTTCAAGGAGCTGTGACACAGAGAAATGTCCTTTCACTGTTCAACACTCAGTGCTGCCTGGAAACAATGACCTCTGCCAGCTGCTGGCTGACCTGCCAGGCTGGACAGCGGTTGCTCCTGTGGGATGTCCAACAAGGTGTCCAAGGTGTCCATGGCATCTCCATGCTCCCCTCTGTGGGAGAGGTGTTGCCAAGATATTTCCATGCTTTGGAGTAATTAATGTTCCTGTGTTTAGGAGTTAACTAGTATCTACAGAAAGGGATAACACTGTATCCTGGGGTACACCAGCTCTCCTGCTTTGAGAAAGATAATCTCTGTTGTTAAACTAATCCTTCATGCTGGCATCTCCCCAGATGTCAAGAGGAACGAGGAACCAACGGCAACCCCACTAGAATTTCTCTGTGCCACGTGCTGTTTCCTACAGAGCCTCATTTCTCTGCACAGCTGTAGCTCTGTAAGGCCTCCTTACACCTCATGATTGTCGAATCTAGACTGTTGTCTCCTGATCAGAAAAACATTCAAAATGGCAAAAGGCAAAATAGATGTGAAAGGAACTTGCCCGTGCTGGTAGGTAAAAGTCAGGCCCCTTCTTCCCTTGGTCTTGTTACTTCAGTACAGGAATTTATCGGCTAGGACCTGGTGCAGATCATGTGGCATCTCATGGTGTCCCAGGAATGGGGAACATTTCCACAGATCACAGACACAGCAGAGACAACAGCAGCATCTCTTCACTCCATCATGTGTTCCCAGAGATGGACTTTTATACATATATTCCCCAGAGGCTCAGCAGCCAGAAGAAAAACATTTCCTCACAGCTGCTATTACCTTTTTCCCAAACTTCTGTCCCCAGAAAAAGCAGTGGAGCTATTTAGCTGCCATCCACTCCCCAGGCACACAAACTTGACCCACGTGAGGCACAGAAAATACAGACAGCACAAACAGAATGAAGGAAAAAAAACCCTTCTCCTGAGCAGCGAGCACATTTCTCACGATAAATCTTCAACATACAAATAGCAGCAGCTCCTCCCCAGCAGACAGCAGCAAAGTTATGGAGCAAAAATCATGCCAAGGAAACACATTCAAATGTCAGGGTCTAGGTCTGCTCACAGTGATGAGAGCGATGGGTGCATCTTGTGAGGAGGTGGTGCTGCTCCAGCATTAGGTGTCAGCTTAAACACTGACTGCTCTCAAAAAAGGTGCAACAAACCAGGGTCTCTTCCCTTTCTCCCTTGCCCAGCCCTGTCCCCGGACCCCTCCCGGCTGACTGCGGCTCCCTGTGCAGCTGAACAACTGTTTGGGAACACAGGAGAGCTCAGCTCTGGGGCCCTGCGTTATTTATGAGTTTGGAAATCAGAGCCGTTCGGTTCACTGCCAGTAAAAGGCAGTGATTGGAAGGAGGGCGNGACAAGGAAGAATAGGCTGAAACCTCCCAGCTGCGACTGGTCACTGTTAGAGCCATGGTCCTGGTCCACAGTGTGTGGGAGGGCAGAAGTGCCCACCTGGTGGGTGGTTTGGGTTTGCCCTTTCCAGTGCAAAGCAGAGCAGCTGGGCTGGCATCTGCAGCCTTTCCTCTTTGCACCAACAAAGGATCAGAACAGGAAAAAGGAGTTTATACACATTTCCCTTTATTTCATGTTTTCCCACTTCCTCACATAAAGTAACCACGGCTCCTAAGATGTGAGGTTATAGATTCTCAAGCCCCTGTGTTCCCTCTTCAAACAGGCCATAGTCAGGTCCCTATAAAACAGCCTTGATGAATCATGGAAAACTATTAGAATAGCCTCTGGTGCTCACCATTTCCCCCTCTTTTTTTTTTTTTTTCCAAACAGCTGCAGTGTTTGCAGGGAACACACCAAGGCCATTCTCTTTGGACAGGGGTGCTTTTCCAGGAGGTGGATGCCCATTTCTGCACAGACCCTGGGCATTACTCAGGTATTGCACTAATTCAGAATCAGAAAATCCTTTTCCAGTCTGCTTTGGATGAAGAGTCCCAGAGAAAGGAAACCACACAAAAACAATTAACACGACATGGTTTGACAGCCAGCAAAATCACAAAGTCAGTTAATCTGTATCATCTGTTGCTTCCAGCTGCCATTGCTGCCACTTTTATTAGGGTTTTTTGGCAGAAAGACCTTAGCGAGGCAGAAAGCACCCTGGTAGGGCTTTGAATTTCTACCTTAGTTCTTGATGATGCTGTGGAGTAACACAACAATTAATGCCACAGGTAAGGACAACCCTGTCTCACACCTTTCAAGGACTCTAACCCTCACCCTGAGCACTGGTGACCATCAAAGTTGTGTCAGACCCATTTCAAACAGGTTCCTCCTTTTCAGGCTCATTTGTAGGTGAAATCTGTGCTCATGCGGCCACAGTGGCAAAGCCACTTCAGTGGAAGTTCTCATGAAACCCCTTTGCCTCAAACAGTGAGGTGGGAGATGTGGCAGTCTGGTCCCCACACTGACCAAAATCGAAAGTATCCATTAGGCTCCAACCAGCCTCATGCCAGCCTGGCAGATGAGGCATTTATGAGGACTGGGTAACAACCGGAGTGGTTCAGAAGTGATATTGGGAGGGACTGGAAGATTGGGTGGTCAAAGAAAGAACAGGTAACAATACTTTCTGGGTCTTTCCTTGTCTTGTTCACAGGAGATATTGTGGGCCTTTGCTCAGAGGTTACAACACCTCCGCTGTGCTGCAGGGAAAGGCAGGTCCTTGGGGGGCTGAGGGGCAGCAGACTAATTGGCTGACTTCATTAGCTGCTTGCAGCAAAGTGGCTGTAAAAGACCAGCAAGGAAGAGGCTAGCGATGGTCTCAGCACATTGACCTCAGCAACAGCTTTATCTCAGCGAGAAAGAACAGGCACTTTTTCTGATCAAACAACAAATGCATTACAGACGCATCATTAACCCAGAGAAGTGGCTGCAGCAAACAGCCAAGGGCTAAAGGCATCTGCAGTGCAGGAAAGTCATCACAGGTAGCTACAGGCAGCTCATGCCAGGCTCTTTGATGGACATGGTCCCAAGCTCCTTCACTGGTGATGTTCCTGTGTTTCCAGGTGTGTTGGAGATATGGGGATTGACTTTACCATTAACAAATTTGTAGATGTCACCAGACTGGGTGGGAGTGCGGATCTGCTGGAGGGCAGGAGGGCTCTGGGCAGGCTGGATCCGTGGGATGAGGCCAGTGGGGTGAGGTACAACCAGGGGAAGTGCTGGCTCCTGTCCCTGGCTCACAACAACCCCCTGCAGCTCCAGGCTGGGGAAAAGTGGCTGGAGAGCTGGGAAAGGCCCTGGGGGTGCTGGTGACAGCAGCTGGACACGAGCCCAGGGGTGCCCAGGTGGCCAAGAAGGGCAATGGCCCCTGGGCTGTGCCAGCCATGGTGTGGCAGCAGGAGCAGGGCAGTGACCGTCCCGTGCTGGGCACTGCTGAGGCCACTCCTCAGATCCTGGGGGCTACTCTGGGCCCCTCATGACAGGGAATTGAGCCCTCTGGCTCTGCACAACTCCCTGAGAGGAGGGGCAGTGAGGGGGGGTCGGGCTCTGCTCCCAGGGAACAGAAACAGGAGGAGAGGGAACGGCCTCAGGCTGGGCCAGGGGAGCCTTAGGTTGGACATGAGGAAGAATTTCTTCACAGAAAGATAAGACAGTGGAAGGGGCTGCCCAGAGAGGTGGTGGAGTCACAACTGGGGCTATTTAAGGAAAAGCTGGATGTAGCACTCAGTGCTCTGGTCAGGCTGACTGAGTAGTGATAATCACAGGTTGGACTCAATGATCTCAGAGGTCTTTCCCAACCTACTTAATTCTCTTACAGGTATTTATGAGGCTCACAGAGCAAAACAACACCACCCAAGAACACCTCCCAGTCATGCCAAAAGCCCTACTGACATCCTTTCCCCTGTTCTATACTAGGACTGAGTCACAGAAATGCACTTGTCTTTCCAAGCACAGAGCAGGACACCTCGTTTTGGAGGAGTGGAGGCTGCACTGCAGTGCTGCAGAAGATATCAGACCCTGGGGCTGACAGGGCATGCTCCAAGGAAAAAACATCTCATTTTCTTCCAAATAATGCATGAGAACTCACTGCATTGCTTAACTGGGGGGGACAGGGGTATAATCTCCTCACCTCTCACCCCCACAGAGGGATGGGGAGGAGAATCGGGGAAAAAAATCCCATAAAACTCATGGGTTGAGATAAGAACAGTTTAATAACTGAAAACAAAGTAAAATACTAACAATGCTGATAACAACAACAACAACAAAACATCACCAATAATAATAATAATAAATAATAATAAAAAAATAATAATAATGAGAGAGAGCAAACCCCAAGAGAAAGTGGTGCACAGCACAGTTGTTCACCACCCATAGATTGATGCCCATCCCACCCCCCAGCACTGATCAGCCTCTCCCAGCCAACTCCCCCCAGCTTATACCCAGAGCATGATATTCTCTGAAACCCTTGGACTGTCCAGCTCCCCTGCCCCAATGGTTTCTTATGCACCTGCCCACTGGTACAGCATGAGAAACTGAAAAGTCCTTGATTTAGGGTAAGCATTACAGAGCAACAGCTAAAACACAGGCATGTTATCAACATTTATTCTCATACTGAATACAAAATCACAGCAACACAGACAGGGAAAAACATTAACTCTGTCCCAGCTGAAACCATGTCAATAACAAAATTTTTTCCCAAGGAAATAAGGCACCAGATGTCTGGTCAGTCATGGAGGGACCCCTTTCTGCATGACACAAATGTATCTTGGCTTCCCAAAATAAAATAATTAATTAACACAAATCACAATCCACCCCTCTTCAGACACCCAACAGCCTGGCCTGGCTGCTGTCTTTACCGCCTGTTACCTACTTAATCTTCTCTCCCTCTCCATGTTTGTTCAGAAATCCCTCTTCCAGTGCAGCTGGAAAAGGTTGTTACCAACAGACAACCAAGCCTGAATGCTGACAATGTGAGATGATTACAGGGGCCCAGAAAGCAAACACGCAGATTTTTCAACAGAAAATTCTCCTGCTGCCCCAACCGGCTCCTGAGACACTGCTCTGGACGGTGGCAGTGATAAAGAAGGGCTAGTGTCAGCTCAAGAAGAGAGGCCACACAGTTCAACAGTAGCTCCTTGTGGGGGCTGCTTTACTCGAGAGTCTTGACTTTTCTGACAGGAAGTGGATGGGTGAAAGGCGCTGTAATTATTTGCTTTATGTCAAAGAAAGCCACTTGGCTTATCCTGGTTTTGAAGTGGAAGGAACAGAAATGGCTGAGCTGAGGAAACACAACACTATTAAGCAAGATTATCAGGCGGTGTAAATTGTCTGCTGGTGCCACTTTACCAAAACAGCTGATGTAGATCAGTGAACACAAGTGCCAGGCAGACTTTGATGTCCTTGCACATCGTTTCTCAAGTTCCCTTGTTCTGTTCTGCAATTCACAGTATGACAGAAACACATGAAGAGGAAGGAAATAAGCCTGAGCATCAAGGCAGCTGCCCCTGAGCTTCCTGAACTGCTGTGTGAACTCGGAGAATTCTGCTGGGGAGTAATAAAGGACAGAACCACATCCCTGGGAGCCAGTGCACTGTGGCAAGCCAGTTCTTGGAAGGAAAGTGTCTGTGTTGTCACACATCTCATTCATCTGTGCAAAGCACACAATTACAGCAGACAGTGCAAAGCAGAGACTGGTTTTCTCTGGAGCTGATAGGCTTTAGACTTCTAGAGAGTTCTAAAGCAGCAAAGGATGCAAGCTGTTTACCAGCAAACAGCACCTCCAAGACCCTGTTTCCACAGCAAGGCCATAACAACATCAGCTACTACTTTTTCATCTGGACAGCAGGGAAAGGCTCAGCTGTACTTCCAGGATCCTCTCCTGCATGCATCACCACAGTTTTGCCGATCTTCTGTGTCTGAGATTAAAAGAGCAGTGTGGTGGAACATACACAGGCCTTTCTGTCAGAATATTTCTCCTGGACAGGTGAAAAGCATCAGCATCTCCCTCAGACTCTCCCTGCCCTATGCAGTCAAGCACTGTCCGTCCCATGATTGTTCTGCAACAATCACACGCTTTATGGAAGGGCTGCATTTACCCTTTTGTTGCAAACAGTCACATTTTTACAGATGTTCAAGACGCTGCAGTTTTCTCTCATTTCCAGTGGCAATTCACCATCACTCCTAGCATGAGTTCTAGTGTCCGATTCCAGAAATAGATCCTTTCTTAAGCTCATATACAAACGGTGATTCCAATTTCCACTTTGTAAAAGCAGAAAGTTGTGGAAAACTACTACAGAATCATGGGAAATAGGAACTCCCTCCAGTGGGAAGACAAGATTATCTACAGCCAGTCCTTAACTACAGTCAGCCTTGGCTGGCATTTCCCTGATGTGTTTTCAGAGACCCCCAAAGTGACAGGTTTTACATATTTCCGCCTGTAAAATACTCCGGTTTCTATGCAGGTGGATCAATTTGCATTCCTCCCATTTACTTCTATTTCCTACCACCCACAGAAAGGGAGCACACACATCCCTTCCTTCTTTTGTAACCATCTTTTATGGCTTTTGAAAATGGCTTTTTATGGCCCCTTCTCTTCAGGTAATGCTATTTCTTCAGTCTTTCCTTGCTGTTATTCTGGAGCTTTGAACACTTTTCTGTCTTGAACAGTTGCACATAAATAACGTGAAAAACCTTGTTTGCTACAGGGAAGCCAAGGTACTTCGCATGTGGTTGCTTAAGACCATTAGGAGAATTTAGGAATTACCCTCCACTCCAGAGCACTTCCAAAATGAAGGGAGTTAGTAAGTTAGGAAGGTAACACAGAATTAAGAATCCATTTCAGATGAGGCAGTTCAGGAGAACCTAAGAGGAAGCACACCTCAATCTGGCTGTTTCTGTGGGAGTGCTAAGGCTTCAGCCTTATGATGTGCCTTCAAAGAGCACCAGTTCCATGATGCTCACACCACTCCTGAGCACCCAGTCTGCATCCAAGCAGGAAATCTGTGGCCAGAGCACTGCACAGAGAGTGACAGGAGATGTGCAATCTCTTTGTGCAGCTGAAGGATCCTTTCTCGTACACCTGGGCATCTGTTTTATTTCGAGTATCTTTGTTGTATTCAAGTATCTTTATTAAAAAATAACAGCTCAAAGACAGGTGGCCAATAAGCACTATAAGAAACATTTCAAGATTTTTCTCTGTGCATTATATCATGGTAACTGCAATGAAGTGTGTTAAATGCTGCCCAAGAAGACAAAAAAAGAAGGATGAAACAGTATCTCAAGTTGCAAATTAGACCCTCCTTTTAATCAGTGTTAAACACACACTTGTATCTTCTGAAGAGAAAACATTTTAACCTGAAGAATACCTTACAGATATAATCAAGTGTTCAAGACAGCCTTCTTTTCAGGGACATGCATTTTTTTTCCATTAGTCTTTTCATCTACAAAGTCAAAAATTTGACAGATTATAATTTTCTGAGAGCATATTTCACTCGTAAACATTTATCACATCTGAGAAACTCACAGGCTTACTGCATGTTATTACACCAAGAAGTTCAGGACAACAGAGTTATGCACATGAAAACCACAACGACATTTGCTCTTTTTCCCCATTTTAAGGAAAAAGTACAAAAAAATTCTACCTGAGAAATTATCTCTTATGATGTCATGGTTACTTTAGCAAGTGAATGGTGTTAGCAGGATTTTACATCTCTCTCTTCTTAACAGGCAGAGCTAACAAAGTTACAATCCAACTGCATTACAGCCAGCCTGGCAAGTTATTGCCAGAAGCTGAATAATTTACTCCAGTGTTTCAGTGGCAGGAGAAACTGAAACTGAGAGGACTGGCAGGATGGCTGCTGCAAATTTGATGGAACAGTTGGTATTTGTACACATTTCTCTTTTCCCTTAGAGAGAAGCCTCTGTTCTGTGAAACAGAAAACTATGAATAACCCCCACTTCTCTCTACTTGCAGGAAAGCAGGGATAGCTGTAATTTCCTAAAAAACAGTCAAACTTTTTACAGGGAGAACACAAGGACTGGGACATTAAAACCAGAATTTTATTTTTTTCCAAGGGGAAGCCATCCCAGCAGCATGCACCTTCACATTCTTGAAGAATGAAAGGACTCAATGAAACCAGCCAATATGAATAGTTTCTCCTTCCATTCACTTAGTATTACACCATTACCAGATACCTCCTAGATGCAAAAGCAGGTGGTCACACAGGTAGTCTGCCACAGAACCTGTGTTCCACTCCCAAGAGCAACCTGTTGCTCATGGTAGGGATGTAGCAGTCTCAAATCAAGCACATCTGAGGTGCTGGTATTTCAAAGTTAAACAGTCACACAATCTCCTTTGAAAAAAGAGTAACTTCTCTGAGATTTTTCCATCCTAACCTTCTCTCAAGCTTGAGAATTGAACAGTCTGAAGGCTTTGATGATCCCAGGAATGTAGAAGCCAGTGGTTACATTTAAACAGTCAACTGCCCATAAGTCCACTGCAGTCCTCTCTATTCCCTTTGTGCACCTTTTCTTTCAGTTTCCCTTCCCTCCAGTTGCCTTTCATCTTCTCCTTTAACCACTTGGAAAAAGCACGAGGAAGGTGAAGAAAATACCTGTTAAGCAAAAGGAGGGAAATGTCTCCTTAGGAAATACTTGGGGTGTTACAAAGGGAACAGATGTTGATGCCTTTGGGCACTGGGAAATCACAAACTGACAATTCCGGGGACAGGCTCTGTCAGCAGCCAGGGGTCAGTAAATTTGGATGACATTGTCCCATTCATCAATAGGCCAGATCCCGTTGTCCTGCACGTTGGAGGGTGAGCTCTTCCAGTCCCAGGTCTTCACAGGCACCTTCCACTCTGGGCCATAGTTGGCCTCCACGTACTGCAGGGTTTCGCAGGGCACGTGGACCTTGAGCTCCACAAATTCAGTCCAGCACAGAGTAAACTTGGGAAAGAGATACCTGTGCCAGAACAAAAGGGCATGGTCACTGCCAGAAGGCTAGAATGTACCTCTAAGTAAGTTCAGGGAGAAAACAAGCAACTGCAGCAAGTGGCCATGTTACATTTATACTGTTTTTGCTTTTACACACTGGACAAGGGTGTTATCAACATCAGCTGGTGAACATTTATTTACCTCATGTGCTTGGGAAGGAGCATTCCTAATTCTTTTGTTGCTTGGCACTCATATCATTCTGCCACCTACAGGTTAGTCCCTGCCTCTGTTTTGCCAGTTACAAATGGGATTTAATAGTTACCTCTTTTAGAAAAGTGTCAAGAGGGTGATACATGCTTACAGCAGTGGCAGTTCACAGGTTAATTTCACAGCTTGACCCGAATGACTTCCTATGGAACTGTCAGAGTTGAGGTGTTAAACAATACCAAAGCTACCCACTATTCCTGCAGAGGATCACTCCCACTTCTGAAGTTCTGCAGACTTCCACACAAAAAAAAAATTTAAAAAAAATTTAATGATCCTAAAATTCCTTCTCACAGTTGAAATGAAACCATAAGCACTTCACACTTTTGAAAATGGTTTGTGCATTTGTATGATGAACTAGATCTGCCCATGAAGTTAATTTTATTTCTAAGCTCTCAGCACATAAAATGAGAAAATAAAACAATTTTGCTTTGTGCCTTAAGTGGACAGAAAGAACAAAGTGATCAAGCATTTTTTGGATATATATCCAGAGACAGCTGATTAAACTAAACTCTTACACACAGTCCTCTTTGTTAAAAACCAACAGAATTAACTCACTTTAAGGATTAAAGCAAACAGTATGGATTTGACTCCCAGACTCAGTTTTTGTAGATACTTATTCTCTGCTGAAGAATGCAGCAGTCCAATACTAATTTCGCAAACAAACAAGAAGCCTCAATTGCTGCAACTCCAAGACAGTATCAGGAGGATGCACGTGCTTATGTCAGGAATGCTAAGGAAGCGTTTGTGCACATGCCAGCCTGTGAGGGTTAGAAACCAGCTCTCCAAGGAAACACAGGCTAAAAACAACTATAAGAAATATTTTAGGGACTCAGTGAGAAATGCTTTAGTTCTCCACCCTTTAATTTAGATGTATAGACAGTATACCTGTGCAAATATTTAGCTTTCTGAAGAAAACACCTTTTAACTTTCAGTTTTAATCTTAGAAGAGAATTTCTCTCCTTCTCTGTGGTGACCATATCTAGAAATCAACATTTCTTCTGACACTATAATTCCTTTAAAATTGTTAGATTGTATTTAGGATTCAGCATGACCAAACAATCACTTCTCTTCTGACTGACCTCCTCATTTTTGCGTTCCTCCAAAATCCTGACAGGGCTGAAGACTAAGCAAAATCGAGGGTCATTCTGGTGTTGCACATATTCAGATTAGACATGCCAAGTGCTCTCACATCTCACAGTAACAAGAGCTGGATCTCTTTTCTCTTTTTGAGGATGTATTTGGAATAACACATAGGCAGAATTACTTGGCCAAGGATTCTGAACAGCTACTTTCTGTCATGGCTCAGGGCCTTTACGGTGGTAAACAAGCAGTTTTCCTGCTCCTTTTCTTTGTGTATTAAGCTAGGAAACACATGCTCAAGATTAGAGGCTTGGCTTCCTTATGATGCTATACCTAAGCAAAGTTATTACTGAACGAAAAAGCCACTCTTGTAACTTTTAAAAAGCTACCACCAAAAGTAAGTACAAGGCTACAAGCAAACAAAAGAGTCTTGTGAAAGGAGGAATTCCAAAAGAGCTGTAATATCCAAGGACACAGAAGCTGGAGTGCAGCACAGGATCACATTTTCCCTCTATTCTCATGCCTTGGACCAGCCATTATCAAAAAAAACAGGGGAAAAACATCTCTCAG
>WEKY01023121.1:36450-58015 GCA_013390045.1 Picathartes gymnocephalus
ATGCTACAGTGGAATTTTGAAGGAGCATGTCAATACCATTGGCATGGAAACAGCTATTGCAATTTAGATGCAACAGGAGCACAAAGAGAAGGAAAGGAATTTATTGGTCAGCTTGCTTTTCAGAATGCACCACACAAGAAAACTGGAAGTGCTGCTGTATTCTAAAAAAAAAAAATACTTTGCTAAGCAGCACATTCTCTGTGGGGGTATTCCAAGAGCTCTTCCTTTGTTCTATTTCTAAATGTGCCTTTTGAATCTGGCTATCAAAATATCTTTTCCCCATCTTTATTTATCACTTCAGAACAAAGATAACTAAGACAAGGATTTGGACATTATCTCCAACTGGATGACAGTGCTTACTGAATTCCCATTAGCTAAATATAAACAAATATATTTCAGGCAAAATATGAAGACAATGAAATCCTATAGAAGTCAACAAGGTTTTCAACTAGTCTGCAGCTATCTCCTTCTGAGTGTGTGATGGAAAGAAATAAATCTAATTATCAAAACTTATATTCAGTTTGCTGAGTTGATTGGGCAGCTTGTTTGCTGATTTGATACTGAAAGGTGTAAAACAAGAAACACAGGATCTTATTCAAAATTCCAGTTTCAGAACATGAACAGTAAGGCCTGCAGGACTCATCTGAGTTGCTGTCACAACACTACAGTTAACCCTGTACTCCAAATTGCTACCTCAAAATCCCAAATTCATTGTTTTACTGTGCACGGAGGGTTGAGGCTTTTTACCATAATATTTCCTCATGAAGACAGACGCCTAAGGATTAATCTTCTGCTGCAAAATCAGTTTGTGCAATAAACAGTTTTAAAGGTTTTTTCTCATTTTGGGTGTTTATGTAACTGGGAGCCTGTCACAGTCAGATAAGATCTGCTTGATACATGATATGCCAGCCCAGCTTTTGATTTCACAAGAGATCTGACATTTACTCTCCAGCAAGGCACAGGACTGTTCTCTCTCTGCTTCACTGGTCTCAGAGTGCAGAATCACCACTGATTCCCATCTGACATCCACATTTCCACAAAGAGCACAGACTGTGCCAAACAACAGCACACAAAATGCCATCACTCAACACTAGCTAGTTCAATTTCTTTTCTACTAGCAGTACAAATCCAGTTCTTACTTAAATTTCTTGCCCGATTTGGCCTGAGTTCCTCCATTCCATATGTGGTCATCCTCTTCATAGAAGAAAAAAATATCAAGTTTCACATCATCCTCTCCCTGAAAAGAGAGTTCCAAGCTGTCTTCCACCTGGAAGACAAAAACGCAAACTGTATATACACCTAAAAATACAAAGCAACTTATGTCAGCAGAAAACAGATTTATTTTTGTTGGATATACAAGGTGACTTCTAACACCGAAGAAAACAGTAATTCTGCATTATTTGTAAGCTTACTAAAGACTTCTGCAACTGGACTCAAAGTTACAAATCTACAGAAAGACATACATTAAGCAAAATGTTCATTTTCTATGTACCTTGCCAAATTTGTGCTTCAGTGGCAATCCTGCTTTCTGAAAGGCTGGAATGATATCTGCTTTGTAGTCCCTTATAAAGATTCCCAAATCCACATCTTTGCTGTGAGGAATGACATTGCACTGTCTATACCAGCCTGAGGGGGGAAAAAAAATAAAACAGAAAAATCTCAAACTAGTTAATTCAGGAACATGAATTCAACAGAACAAAAGCAACACAAAAATGATCCTAGGATCACCAAGCAGAAATCTTTGACTGAGGCCATAAAGAAGACTTCTGCCTTTCTTTAGTAGGGAATGAACCATATCAATAAAACAAGTATTACTGCACTTATAGTCATCTCTCTCCCCTCAGAAAGCCAAAAATGCGAGAGAAAACAAAGATAGAATATCTTCAGTTTTCTAATTTAAATGCATTTATATAAAAAAATAAAAATTAAAAATTCTTTATCTGGGCACAAATCTAATCAGTAATGAACAGCTACAGGGCCACAGCTGTGCTTTTGATTTGCGACTATTGTTTCATACTGCATCCAAGATGTTAATCATCTTTCAATCTTTCTGCAAAGCAGAAAGACAAGAAGTGGGACACCCTTTTGTTTATTTCATTAAGGCAGCTTTTAGTAACTGTTCATTCAGAAAATTATATTCCCTATGTTAAATAAATACAAGGCAAATGTGCACACATGAATTTTCACAAAGTGCTTCAATAACAACAGAACCCTCACCAGTGACAAGATACCACTTCTACCTTCAACAGAACTAAAAACTTGCATTACCTATTCTAAAGGACTGTCATTTTATTAAAAGTTTGTTTTTGAAAGAAAATAAATAAATGTAAACTGTATTTTAGAAGTCGGTGATAAGCATCAAATTGCATGGGAAGTAAAACAGGGTTAGAGTACTTGGACAGCAGAAATATGTGCTCATTACTGCATTTTTCAACTGGCACTTCAGTGAACTCCAAGTCACAGAAATTAGGGAACTGTTGATTACTTCCTAGCAGGGATGAACACAATACAGGTAATTGCTAACTACACTAAATGCTTCACTGGAAACTTGCCCAGCATCTCCACGGCTCAGATTTCTAAAGAAAAAGCATTTTTTCAGGAGCAAAAAGGCCTATTGCAATACAGTTATTACCTTCCAACCCAGCAGATTTGGCCTCTGCTGGCATCACAAGCAATGGAGGATGAACTGTTTAGAGTTTCAGGCAAATTTAAAAATGCAACACAACACAAATGTTTTACCAAGGCATGTTCCACTGCTCAGCCAGAACTTCACTCCCAAGTTATTCAGTGTCAGGGCAGCCAGATGAAGCAGGGATTTTGCCTTTTTCCTGAATTCCACTGCGTCAAGAGAGGCATCATCAGGATACAGCTGGAAGGCAAGAGTAAGCAAGTTACTGTCAGAAAGCAAACTTGTCCCTTTATTTTTTCGGTGTCCTAGGGAAAAATGACCTGAAAAAAAATTAAAAATTAATTAACTAACCTGGGTTAATATCTTTTTTTACATACACAGTCCATTTTCAGAACATGCACTGGAATGACATGTTAAAATTAAAACTCTGAATCATCAACCTTACTTTTTTCCTAACCATCAGAATGAAAATTCACAGTAGACCAGAATAAGAAAATACATATTAGACACTGACTCTCAGCACTTGGCAGCAACATGGGTGAGGCCTTGTTTAGCACATGTTGAAGTCAATTCCCGGAGTCCAAAGGGAACATGGGGACAGAATCAACCCCTGCCAGCACATCAAGGCTTCTCCAGCCTTCGGAATCCCATGTCTAATTTATTTGGCGCCACCAAGTGTCAGAAATGGGTGTTGAGTTTTAAGGAGAACTGCCAAGGAGGAGAAACAGTGGGAACGCAAAAATCTTCCCGACAGGACTGTGGCAAAGTCTGCTGTCCATGCAAAGCCAAAACCAACACGGGAGGCTGGGCAAACATTACCAATTCTAACAAAGGAACAACCACTTGGCTTTGTGATGGATTCCTTTAAGAGCTCTCGGGCAACAAGCAGCCAAAATGAATTTTTCAAAACAGGTGCCAGCTGCTTGTCTGAGTGTTAAAGCTCCAGCAAAGTTCAATAAACATTTAGGGGCACATTTTCTCTGCCTGTGGATGATGATTTCTGCCTGGAGACTGAAGTGGAACATACTTTTCTGTCTTTCACATGTGAAGAGACAACAAATTGATGCCCCTGTGACCGTCCTGCTACACAAATGGGGATCTACAGCCTACTAGACTGAACAGGAGTGCTCCTCTCTTTCTCTAGCACCTGAATAACTGAAGACTGGAGCATCCAGTGTCCTTTTTCCTCCGTCCATGAACTCAGAGATGGTTTAGAATCAGTGGCCTGACTCCCACTCTGCCACCTTAACTGTGAACTCTTGGTCAGTTTATATCTCATGCCTTTTTCAAGTCAATACAAAATACCCCCCACACTGCAGCAGAGACTTTTTTATCTGCTAAAATAGGCAGTAAAATTCTAAAAATAATCCTCTGAATAGTGGTGAAAACATTAGCTCACGTAGTCAGAAAAGCAATTAAGTAAGTCATTTTGGAATGAACGAACTATTTCAAATAGGCCAAATGAGGAACATGGAATTGGCACAACATGGTTCAAAAAATGTAAAATGAAACACTATTCAAAACTTTGAGGATCGCCATAAGGAAAGTTTTCAGTCATGAAGATACACGAGACCTTAGTTTTATTTATTACATGAGTCCCATTTAACAGCAAGGGTGTGTAAGAACTATGGATATGTTGGTTCCTTCTTGGAAAAAAATGTGTTCACATGTTACAAAACAAAAAGGTCATGATCTTCAGGTGAAGTTTTGATTTTACTACCACTTAGAAAGCTCTGTAGAATAAGAATCAAGGGTAGTATTTAGCTTTGTACATGTCACCAGCCTCATTCAGGTCAAAAAAACCAGTGAACTGTTCTTAGGTTGGGTTCAATCAGTGAAAACATACACTTCATCTCAGACACCACCCAGTTACCACTAACCTGAAAGAAAGCCCGAGCTTCTCTGTACCTACATTCAAGAAATCTAGAGTGGGACATCTCCTCTAGAAAACTGGACGGATTTTTTGGAATTTGAACTTTTAAGTCATCAATGGAAACAAGTAGAAGTTCTGGCCTGCATGGAAAGACAGAAAATACATTACTCCATTTAATTTTGCTACAAACCACATGGCACTTTTTCTTTTAACTCAGGTTATAGTCTTAATGCACACTACTGGCAGTGATTCCTCTGTCCAAATGCAGCCAAAACCAATTATAAATGAAAAAAGCAATAAGAGCTTCTAAAAATTCTCCATACATTTCGAAACTTTGTTTAAAAATAATTCCTGCACCTTCAAACCCCAAGTTAGTTTGTCAGATCCCTGATTTCTTTACTGACTCATGACATGAATTTGTCCAGAGATGTTGTTCAGTGTATTTCAAAATTCAGGCTATTTGGTTGTCTAAGTACGGCATGCACTTAAGAATCAAATTTTACTCTGTAACATGAGGATATTTGCTTTTAAAAACTGAAAACTGTTCAGCCTTCATAACGACTGAAGTGGGATTATTTAACAGTTTACACAGTCTACCTCAAATGTGTAGACACATAACCCATACAGATTCCATGTTTTAAAAGGATGAAAGCACTGGATCAAATTAAAGGAAAAAGTTAAACAGATTTATTTTGACTTGTGAAATGTCTCAACAATTTTCTCATTTTCCCAGAAACAATGTTCTCAAAGCCTGCACTTTGGGGTCTGAATCATACCTGAGCTGAATTTTAGAACCTGACCTCAGGAAAGAGTTTTATGCAAAAAGGAAGTTAATTTTGGGAGTGCTGCGATTACTTTCTCCTTCCCCTGTTGTGAACTCACTTTTCATACGCCCCAGGATAGCGACCGAAGTGGAGTTTCCGGAAAGGCACAAACTTTCTGTCCATGTGTTGCTTGAGTCTCAGGGGTCCGTGCCAGAGGAAATGGCCACTCCTCTCATAGAAGACCACCAGGTGAATGGCATGGGATGCCAGTTTGAATATGTAGTGCAAGGGAATTTCCATCCCAGACAGGTCATCCATCCCATCCAAGCGGGGGTCCTTGTTTATAATCTTTAGCCACTGGAACCCCATCTTCTCAGCAGTTCTAAAAAGGCCCACCTGAAAATGTGGAAGACAGGAGGCAGAGCAGGCTGAAGATTAGAGAAGTCAAAACTGAATGCTAAATGCTTATTATTAACTCACACCACTCCCCATTTTCATTTTTTAATCAGACTTATGCACAAACGAATCAAAAATGTCTAAGAGCTTGAAGACTAGCAGCCACAAGCAATTCCAATCACCTTCTTTCCTTGTCTTAAATTTTGTCCTTCAAACTACAAAATAAAACAATAAATAAATGTTTTAAGCTATGCCTGGATCAGGTTTGTTCCTTGCCATAGCACCCTACCCTGCATTCTCAAACTATTCACTAAAACTGTTCTTCTACCAAGTCCTTGAATAACAACAACACTAACACAAAAATAATCACTGCAAAATCTTCTTTGTGGGGCAAATAAAAATGTCACCAAACACTGAATGCTGCACTAGGTAACAGGCTTCCATATTTCCATAAATAAAGGGAATTAAATTCTGATTGATTTAAAAAAAAAGAACCAATTAGCATCTGAAGAGCCTCTTAACTGCCTCCCTTGAAATATTTTGTATAAGCATATCAGCTTGTCCTCTGAATGATACAGCAATCATCACTGAGACACCAAGCAATAGGGAGATGGATTTATCTCAGTGTGCTGCCACACAACTTTATTTTCTTTCTTGAATTCCTTCACAGCTATACGTAAAACAACTGCCTGATCAGGTCCAGTGACACCCCTCTTCACTCAAGTTCTTCAGTGAAATAGTCACAGACTATTGACTCCTGTTTTTCTAATTACAAAAAAAAAAAAATAAGAAGAAGAAAAAACCTGTTTGCCACTGGTATATTTAGTCTGTAGAATTTATTCTAATAAATATTTCCAGATTACACTTAATTGATGAAATAATCTTGGATTCAATTTTGTCTTTCATCACATGCTACACTTCTATTTTTAACACACCCATTAAAAAATGTCCTAAGACCACGGAGAAGCAGAGATAGCCACACATTAAGTGAAATGGTACTAAGAACAAGGATGTGCTAGAAGAAATGTAAACCAGCGCACTATGATAATTTTTCCAGACTTGTCATATCAATATCTGCATTTCCTTCTTGATAAGCCCCCACACTCCAGATTTATAACAGCTGCACCTACATTACAGGCTCAGGGTTCTCCTCCTTCCCTTCTAACAGACCTTCTTTCTTCCCTTTTGGCATAGATTCTGACTACCCATGGTTTTTTTTACTATTGCAGACAGGTTCTAAAATGTTTTAGCTGTAAATGACTCTTAATGTATCTCGGCTAGTATATGGGCAACTCTCACATTAAAACAAAGTTTCCTCTGCCTACAATAGTACCACCACACGAATTCAGATACAAACATGAAAGCATTAAGTGACAACATCAAGAACAGCTGAATGCATTAAAATACATACACATGAACTGAAAACAAGCACTTACTTCATGTTTCCATGTTTTGTCCAGTAGTGCAAAGGTAGTGAAATCTCTTGGAGCACAGAAGTACTTGCACTCTGGGCTGGGGCCATCAGGAGAGCTTCTGATCTGCTCAATGTCTTTATCAACCAGTCCCAGAATCAAAGGATCAATCAAATACACTGGAATATTGTGACTGGATATTAGTCCTAGGAACTTCCTAACCACGTGCTGTTTGACAAAGGACAGAAATACCACATTTGCATCAAAAGTCTTTGACAGAAAGAAACCCTGAAACACTGAAAGAAGGAAATCTTATCTCCCAGTACATCCTCTGAGTGTACACTTCACTTCCACCAACAGTTGTGAGACTGAGTGAGAAGGCAGGATGTAGTGGCACACAGAATTTGGATTCTGGCCTACCCAGGGCACTCAACATTGCATAAGGGGTTAAAAACTGCAGCAAGAAGGTTCTGTGCCTGATGCAAGGAGTTATTGACTTGATTCAATGGAGGACGTTAATCAAGCATATTTAAACGTCCATGGCACACAGAAACCATTTACGGCAGTCACAGTCACCCTGCTACTTAAATGTATTCAACTGTAACATTTAAATTTAATGATTTTAAAGTTCTGCCTTCAGAGAGATGTGAAAACACGAGGACAGGATGTGGGTCAACAAAAGTTTTGGCACAGCATTATCTGTGTGGTATAGGCAGAAGTAAGGACACCCTCACAGTGATTTCAGCTACACAGAGCTGAAAGGTAAGTGATGTGCTCGTGTTACTTCTGCAACTCAAACTGGCACATCAGACTGATGAACAGGAAAAAAACTGTGCAAAAGTATCTATTTCCGCTTCCCATCACTTCTCCAGAAAAACAGATGCTTTCAACTGAAACTTAAATAAGTTAAAAAAACATAAATAATGGTAGAAAGACATGGCCTTGATGTTAAGTCATCAAGAAACATGTTTGGATTTAGTGTTTTGGACACATCACTGCAAGGACTCTGAGGAAAGCCTGGAGTGCAGTAGGTCCCTGACAGGATCATGAAGCATCCTTTATCACTAATGATCTCAGAAGAGCAAGTTAAACTTTCAGGAGAACTCTGCCCACAGACTGGAAGCCCCCTGTGACAGCGACTCCTCACACCTGGTAGGGAGCTCCAAGGGGTGTCACCTCCAAGAATATCAAGGCATTCCTGGCACAAGCAGGCAGTCCACTGAGCAGTTGGTTTGGATTATTTCTAGGGACAGTTCTTACCCAGAGCACCTTCCCTCTTGCTCAGCAGAAACCAGGCCTTTAAATGGCCATTCTGCTAATCAGCAACATTATCATGTTGCATGCAAACCGAAAGGCAGCCAGCTCCCAGTACATCCTTCTCCTTAACCATCTGTGCTGTTTTTCCACTGGGAGATCACTTAACAACAGTCTTCTGTAAAACTGTTTCCAAACAACTCCTAACTACAAATATGATAGGGGACCTTCTGATTCCCCAGGGTGGGCGCTTTGGTTGCATTCAATCTTGCAAGCCTGAAGCAAGACACAACAAATATCCCATTTCAAGCACCTCATGGCACTCCCAGCACTGGTCATGAGGGCTGGAATGCAGCAGCTGGTGAATGCTGAAATGTGACATTTTCCTGGTTGGGAAGAGCTTTACAACCCAGCACAAGCAGGCAACACAGAACAGTGAGCAGCAGGCTGAATACCTGGAGTGGGCAAAGGAGCACTGTGTGACAGAGGACCTTCTCAGACTAACAAAGAAGCTGTGTGGCAAACCAGCCAATCTGTTCAATACTCGGCCTGGGAGGACACAAAACCCTGGATCAACATTTCTGCCTCAGGAAGAAGAAGTGCTGCTCCCAGAAACATTAACAACACATCCAAGCACACTGGCAAAGGCTGCAAAGCTGTGAACGTTTATCAATTTTACTTTACACTGATGTTTTGATGCTCTCTTTACTTAGCAAAGTTGCGAAGTGTATCTCTTCGTCCTTCAAAGCAGAAAGTGCCCAGTGAAGAGAACTGGACCCTGAATTTGGAGTTTCAAGTGAGTTCTGAGACTTGTGGAAGAGCTGTAAGAACCAGTGACACGGTACATACCCATCTAGTGCTGTCTTGGCCTGACTGGCTTCCTCTGACTTTGGAAAAAGCTGCTCCATTCTATCAAAAAAACAAAGCAAAAAGAAAGGGAGGAAGAGGGGAGAAAGAGAAAAATCCAAAGTTTCAGTTGAATCCTTGCTTTCTTAACATGACATTCAGGGGCATTTATCCACTTTATGGTTATGGCTGGGGTTATGCCTCTGGTCACTCAGTTACAGCACTGAATGTGAAATCATAAACAACTGCTGTGGCTTAAGCATATTTAGAAGGACAACTCAAGCCTCAGGGACCTCCAGACATGCAGGGATTGAGCGGTGAGGCCTCGGGTTTCCAAGTCAGTGTGCCAGCAAACATAAAACAGGAGGATGACAAACCCTGTCAGGCAAATACCGCAGGGGCAAAGACAGCAGGACTGTGCCCCAGTCTCTCCAGGTGTAATCCTAGACAATTCCATTTTAAAGACAGCATACACATGTGAGAGAGAGTCAAGACAGCTCGTGGCTCAGCTTTTGGCTTTTCAAAAGCACGAAGAATTTCTCAGTTGTTGCTTAACAATCAGAAACGGTGAAAAAGAAGTCGAAGGTTGGAGCAGCACCTGTCACTGACATTGCCTGCACTTAATAAGGAAAGAAAAGCCAAAAACCAAGTCGGGACACTTTGAAACATACACAAGTTCTGTAAAAACAGAGTTCCTTTGTTGAACAGGAGTTGCAACGGTAAACTATGAAGCCGGAGGATTTAATTTACAATAACAGAGGATTTAACTTACAGTAATATTCACTTTTTTTGCTGTTACAGAAAATCACCCGCCTGAACATTCCAGGGCGGGTATGAATAGAGGTACAAACAGCATTCCAGGTATAAAAGCAGGATTTAACCTATGACATCCAGCACAGTAGGAGCACTGAGTCACAAAGCTCTAAGACGACTGCAGAAAAAAGTTGGGACTTCTCCCCCCAACACCAGTGTTGGAAAACCTGCACTCAGCAGATGGTGCCGCCCCCTTCAGCAGAGCCCTCGGGCAGTGCCCGGTTCGACTTCAGTGTCAATAAAAGTCACCGAGCAACGAGAGCTGAGGGTTAAAAGCCGTAGCAGCTCGAGGCTGGCGGGGGCATCATTCCCTCCGGGAGAAATCGGATGCCCCTGGCTGACACACTGACTTGGATACCAGGCTGCAAACTCGAACCCGACTGTACCTCTGCCACCGGACACCGGCCTGGGCTCCCTGCCTGCCCCACGCCCACCCCGGAGGCACTCCCATCCGCTCCAGGGAATTCCGGGGGCAGGTTTACCGCCCACACGGCGCTCCGCAGGGAAACGCAGCCGGGCGCGGGGCAGCGCGCTTCCTCGCTCACCTTCTGCGACAGGTAGAACTTGTAGTAGCACAGCTGGAAGAGCAGGAAAACCAGGCTGGTCAGCGACAGGAGCGCCAGGACCACGTTCCTGTTGATTTTCTGCATCAGCCCCCGGGGCGGTACAGGAGCCGCTGCCCGGCCGCCCTCACCGCGATGCGGCTTCACGACGGAAAGCGCCGCCGCAAAGCGCCGCCCAACGTCGTAAAACGGCCCCCCCCACCACACACACACTGTCGTAAAACTCCCTCACGGGAGACTCTCACCCACCCCGAGACCCCCAAACCTCCCTAAATCTCCCCAAAAAGGAAGCGGCGGTAAAACGACACACCGAGAGACACACAGGGTTGCAGATTTTTGTATTAGTACAAAACATCGCGTCACACGCGGACGGCCCCTCGACTCCAACCCCTCCAGGCCGGGGGGCTCCGGGCAGGGACCCCGCGGTGCGGCCCAGGGATGCTCGGGATCTCCGGGATCACCGGGAACAGACGGATCACCGGGCTCTGCTCCGAAGGAAACCCACGGCCAGGCTACCCCTGCCACAGGACACCCAAAAATAGCGACGCTGGGGCACGACATCAACACAAGTCACGGTCAGCGTCCATCCAACACCCCGCTGTCCTCGAAATAAAAACACGAACAAGCCCAACACACTCCCGGGTGATTCCCCCCGGTCTCCATCTGAAGCGTGGGAGGGGTGAGGAAACAGGATTTGTACACTGGCCTCTGCTTTTCCTGCATTTCTAGGAAATGAACCTGCCACCTCTGCCCTGCCTGTTTGGTATTTGCAGCAGCATTTATATCCCCTGGATGGTTTTTTTGTTTGGTTTGTTTTTGGTTTGTTTTTTTTTTAATTATCCTGTCTGACACTAACATCCCTAGCTGCAGCTCACACAGTTCTCCTCACAGTTTTCCACAGGACAATGGCAGCCATGCTCACCTCATGTATTAATACCTCAAGGAAAACTTTTAGTTCCTCTAAAGCCAGGCTTTCAGAGTTAACATCAGAATACCAGCAGTCAGTACTTACCAAAAAAAAAAAAAAAAAATAAATCTTCTTTTGGTCATAGAGCAGAAAACTCCTGTTTAGCCACCATGCAGTATCAGCTCCAGAGTAATTAACAGTAAATAAGCACGTGCCTGGTGGATTGAACTACAGACCTTCAAAAAATCTAATCCACTAGCAAAGAACCACCCCTATCCAAATCCCTGAAAGCGGATTCACAAAGGAAAAGGTAACTCCACGGGCTCCAGGCATCCCTGTCCAGCCTGCAGGCACAAACCCTGCACCAACTGCAACAAAAAACGTCACTGGGAGCAGTGTGGTGTCGCTCATCTTCCTATGATGATGGGTGCTGGAGAGACACTACTTCAGAAAAAACAGTTTAAAAAAAAAACAACTATCTAAAGTGCTTAAGGCAATTCTTCATATCCCCATTTACCAAAAACAACTGGACTAGATGTTAGCAGCAAAAATTTGACATCTGTGCAAACTATTATATAACAAATCCATCATTTTAAGGGTAAAAAGTCACATGTTAAAGTTCACATAAGACATCAGTTAAACCAAAACTTGCAAGTCACAAGTCACAGTATGAAACACTTCCAAGCGTTCCTCTAACTAACTGTTAAAGAAAAAATTACATTTTTACATTGGTGCATATCAAATTCACCTTGCAGGTTACACTACAATTTGCTTAAAAAAAAAGAAAAAAAAAAAAAGGAAAAAAAAACCCAACAAAACCACAAACCAAACAAAAAAACAACTTCATAATTTAAATGCTCTTGTAGAGGGCTGGAAAATACTCATGGTTCTCACTACACATTAGCTGGTTGTAAACATCCCCTTTCTTTCCACAAAGGGAAATTTGAAGAGGAACTGCAGCTGAACACCCAAGATCAAGACAAGTGGATGGGTAGTAATGAGGAGGTGCCAGTCTGTCCTGGTGTCTGTGTTACCACAGCCCTGGACTTGAACCGGCTGCAAAACTGAGTTTGTAGCAGTTTATCCCCAAGAACTCCTAGTCAGGTGTCCATTGCAGTAAAATGGAAAGAGAAAAGATTATACACAGAGTATTTGCATAACAGGAACATCTTCACATAGTGTGTGAAACAGATTCAGACACTGTTGACCAAGAACCACATCACTTCTGAGTATCTTTGTCCCAAAGCCCAAGCAACAGAACAGGCAGAAGAAGGTACAGTTAAACTGGGAACTATTTTGTACTTTCCTCTGGAAACAGAGATTACAAGTTCACAATGCAAATCATTAAGAGATGCTTGAGTTCCAGATACAAAATAAACACTTAGGGCTCAGCCAACCTGTCAACTTCATGATTCCTCAAGAAAAAAAACACTTTCCAGCACAGGCAATTACATTTCCTTGTTAATTTTAACTTTCCACTGAACATCATAGCCAGTTTATTAGAGGGTGTCTCAAGGAATTTCTCCTCCTCTTGAGAAATTGTGATGGACAGAGAGGAGCCATTGATAATACTGAGGTTTAACACGATTACATGTTCATGGTTTTATGGGCTAAAGGATACACGGAAGGAAAATTTATACTGGCCCAGCAGCAAATGAGGCAAATCATTATGGACCATGAATTTACAACAGTTTTCAGGTGATACCAGAAAACAATCTTCAGTTAGGAAAAACCTGATTCAAGAGTGTACCTGAAAACTATTTATAGGCTCCTCGGCTTGGTTAGAGGGAAGAAAGCAGATTAAAAAAGCCTATAATAACCTAGTAATTCCCACTGACAAGCTGGGATTTTCCACGAAGAATATAACATGATCTTTTTTCTTTTTTTAGCTCTCCCATTACTATGAATCATTTGACTACTGTTTTACTAGGCTTGCAAATAGGAGTCAAGGTGATGGAACATCTCTACATAATTTTCTAATGTAATTAGAATGCAATTAATGTAATTGTGACAAACCAGAGCCAGTATCAATATACATTATTTTAAAAAGGAGTTACCTGTGGAAAATAGGACTGGGGGAAATAATCACAGCCTGCTCTTACTGTTCCTTCATAACAGGCCTACACATTCTTATAACATCCTTCTGAAGCCACACTGCTGTGATATTTTGCCAGGTTAGGCCAGCAAACCAGTCTGTTTTCAATATGCACCTCAGAAATCACAACTTCTAATGGCAAGCCTAGTAATAATTAAATACATAGTTAAGTAACTCGCATTAGGAGAGCTAAAAAATAGCATCTGCTATATTCTTCATAGAAAAATAGTATTTGTAACAAAACTAATATTCAAGTCCGTAACAAAATGCTTAAATACAGTATTAGAAAAGTACATGGTTACAGCTCTTGGTTTCTTTTTTCTTTTTAAAGTAGGCAACAGTTCGGCTTTCTGACATTTTCCTGTATTCCCAATACTGATTCCTAACATTTTAGCCCCAAACCTTTGCACTATCAGTACCAAGGCCCTAAACAGCAGAAGGTAGCAAACCCAGTAAAATCCAATGCTCACAAGCTTCTGTGAGTAGTAGCTACACAGAAAAACAAAAACATTCAGCAGCAGAAGTATTGAACAGACATTACTAGGCAACATTATTGAGGCTACTTGTTGAACCACCCAATCCATTTTCACTCTTCTGAAGAGTTTTCACAGCACTTGGCACCTGTAATCCAGTACTCACTGCGAGCCCACCACACCAGATCTGGGGGGAAAAGAAAAATATCTGCATTATGACTCAAACATCTCTCTCTTCCCATCCCACAATTAACTAGCACAAACACAGCTGCATGTCTTCTGTCACAGCACTCTGTAAAACATTCTAATCACAAACATGCTAATTTTTAAGTCCATAAAGTCTGTTTCACATACTATGCATCATAACTAAGTTTACAACTAAGACCTTGTACTCAAATCACTTGCTCCTAACTAGAAAAATTCTTTGAAGGTCAATGTGCCAGCAGCAAGGAGAGTGACAATGAAAAGAAACTCTCTCACTAAGCTCCAGTGCCTGAAAGCAGTGCTTATTTCTGCTGTATGATGCTAAAATTATGTCAGCATAAACATATTACAAAAAAAAAAAAAAAAACTCAAGAAGCTTCAGGGGCACAGGTGGCAGTGACTTCTATTCTACACATGAAATAATGCTCTATTTTCGTATTTATAAATAAGTTTGAGAGCTGCAATTAAGTTGTTTGTCATTTTCACTTGTCCTGTTCAGTCAGTAAGGCTGTTGTCACTCTGTGAGGGGCTAGCTGTGTGAGACGCAGAGGGACGGCCTGAATTTCGGCAAGCAACTGTTTTCCCCAGATGACCTGGGAACTGAATTTACATGAGTCAGCCTTTGCTATGCTAGGGGATGGTCAAGACATGCATTCCAACAGTTCTGAAGCTATTCTTTTCCTCCTATGCTGGAAAGGATCAGCAAGGCAAATAAACAACCATGAAAAAATCTAGGCCTGTTAAAATCCCACACTCAGACACCCTGCTCCCAAAGCATGAGGCACTCAATGGCACCTTACAACACAGCTGAGGCCTCCTAATTTAGCTAAACAAATGACTTAAATCATTAAAGGAAAACTAATAGTAACTAATCCTTCTCCTGTGCATTTTGGGCAAGGTTTGAGCCTTTAACACTGCAAAAAGTTGTTGCCAATTAGCTTAGAGTGACAAAAAGGATTATGCAGGGCACTGAACTGACTGGCAAAAAAAATCCCGCTGAGGTTTTAAAGATGTGAAAGCTGGAGATTTTTTTTTTCACTGCGAAGCATCTGGTGTTGTTCTGTCCCGCAGCACCCACTCTGATGGCTCAGAGCATCCTGGACTCCATCAGTTCAGATCAATTACTGCAGCAGGGTCATCAGCCACTGCAATGTGCTATTAATTTCCTACATACAGATTTAATGACTTCTGTTTACATAGCTGAGACATCCAAGTGCAGAGTCCTGCTGGGGTGCCACTACAAGCACCACACGAAATCCAAAAGAAAACAGTTAAACACTTTTAAAAATTACTAGTCAGCCAAACCAAGTGCTTCCAGTTTCCTTCTTTAAAAAAAGCAATTAAAACTGAATTCAGTGATAGAAACTGCGAGATTTTATAGATACTGACCATGAAGCCTGGTAGCAAAGGTTGGGTAAACTTTGTTCGGAAGGTGTGTAACAGTGCCTTCGAGTTTGCGTTATAAAATGAAAGCTGACCTGAGAGAGGGAGACAGAGACAAAGAAGACAAGTTGAAATTCTGCTTTAGACATAATTTAAGCTATGATGCTGTTGCTGCCTAACTTGTACAAAAAAAATTGATTCGTTTCCAGGACACACTAAGTGCAGTCCACAAGAGAGAAAATTCACTGTTTTCAGTGAATTTCAGCAGCTCTGTCACACAGATGAACTGAGGTCATTTGACATGACAAGCACTTCGGGTCTGTGTTGTCATACAAGACCAGGTCAGTCTGGAAATAACGCACATCTTCAGCCTTGTACTACTCCAGCTCAACAGGAATAGTAGCTAGCTCTTTCTGCTGAATCTCCTGAGGGTGTAATTTACCTCCATCGAAGTCACAGTAGACTCCTATTCTGTCTGGAACAGGTATATCTAGAGTCTTTGCTTTATTGTTATGCTTTGCTGAGAATGTGGTTTGCAGCCAGTTGTTGATATGGATGCACCAGCTGGAATTAGTCTTTCCCAGCTGGTCAAACTTCCCCGGGTTTCTGTAGATTACTCCCACACTATAGGATTTGCAGTCCTTTTGGGCTCTCACTTCCCAGTAATGCTGTCCACTTTCAACAGCAGTGTCTCCTACCAAAAGAAATACATTCAATTACAACTGAGTATAATTAATTAGAATTGTGTGTACCTTACAGTGTAGGCACCAGTGATGTCTTCTGTTTTATTATAAGGTGAAGAAATCTTAAAAAAATCTGAACTATAAGGAAGAAAATTATACAATAGAATATAAATATAAAACTGAATAATGAGACTGTATTTACCTACACTCATTACAACAAGATACATTTAACACTAATTTATCTCTAAAAGCAGTCAACGTCAGCCACTAAGAGCTTTGTAATAAAGAGCAGAGCTGAAGTCACAAAATTCTGACGTTATATGGGCAAACAGCTCGGCAGGACAATGCTGAGTATACAGCCTCGAACAATCACCAACCTCCCCACTAATTCTTGCCTGATCTGCCCTTTCCCAACGGAGCAAACAAGTTCAGCTCACCCAGCACTGTGTAGGATTCCCCAGCAAAACGATCCCGGCCGCCCCTCGCCAAGGCTCTTGGGCTGTTACTGGATCTCTTCGGAGACGCTGTGTTGCTTCTAGAGGAGAGATGAACCACTCAAAACTTGGTCACAGCTACAGAAATGCACACTCAGGTATCCCTGAGTCCATTACATGCAAGAGACACACACAAACACTCTTGGCATGACGCATTAGTGGGTGCCTCTAACAGCATGCATGCACAAGGGCTGAGAGGGAAAAGGTGACTGAAGAAAATATACAGAATGTTGTAAAAAACAAGTTCAGAGGCAGCTGAGAACGGAAACAGAGGGAGGGAAAAAAGCAGATGTGTGGCACATGGTTTGAATGAAACACTTCAGGATGGAGAATATTCTAATGAGCAATCAGTTGTATAAAAGAATAATTTTAACCTGAAGAGGTTTTCAAACTTTTTTTTAACCTTGGTTAGGCCCTCAGAAATAATTACCAATAATTTAACCATTAAATGAAAAGAAGGCTATTTGCAATATTCCTCAGTAGACAGAGAACCACATCTGATTACTATTTTGAAGGCAATCAGTAGCAAAGAATTCTAACTTCTCAAAAATAGCTGTACAGTCTACAGTTGAATTTCACTGACAAAAACCCCAAGAAAGTACAAAGTCAGTATCTAAAATACACTCGAGAAGTCATCTTCAACTTCTCATCCTCTGGAGTCTATCGCACATTAACCTTGGAAGAAATACCACCTGCAAAAGTTTTCTCTCCAACTTCTCCTTCAGCTACAATTTGGTAAAGCTACTTGCTCTTTTATGTCCATTAATACAGTGAAGTTCAGCTTGTTTTCTTTCCAATTCATCCATTATTCTCAAATACCATTTCAGAAAGTGTTAGGAAATGTTCCTTTTGCCTAATACCATGCCATGAAAATAAAGTCACATGGGAATCAAAAGCTAAGTGATACAAAGCTGCTAGATGTAAAACCAGTTCATGACCAAGTTTGTTTTATTCCATTTACAGAAGTCTACAAAAATCACTGACAAAAAGCTGTTTACTTGAGCATGACTATTTAGCTTGTAATAGAGGACAACTATGCTTCCAAATTGCTCACAAGAGATACATGGAGGGGGTAAGTGTATATTGTGAAGGTGCACCACATCAAATGCTTTTGAATTTTGTAAACATGGGGGATACTGCAGTTTACTTACCAAAGGAAAAAGTTAGCAAGTGATAGCATGAAAAAAAAAAAAAAAAAAAAAAAAAAAACAAAAAATAAAAAATATTTTNNNNAAGCCAAGAATTAAAGCATCATTTCAGAGGGAGGCACTCTGCAGATTCCATTCTGCTTCATGTGCATCAGACATCATCCACTCACATTCCCAATTGGGTCTGTTAGACCCAGTACAAATGGGTTATGCAGAAAGCCATGTAGCAATGTGGCCATTTAGAGAATCACAGTAAGAAAAATGCAGGCACTTTGCTAGAATTTTCTCAAGGTTAAGAAAGCATTAGAAGCTTCTTGGTATCATTTATTTTGTCCAGGTCTGTAAATGGCCACTGCATGTGCTTTGTCCTCTCAAAATTTAATAGCCTTTATCAGTTCAGAATATTGCACTGACTATTCAACACAAAAACCTTCAAAAAAACAGTTGCTCAGGCTTTTTTTCCTGCACAGTGCTTAAGTCTCCCTTCCAACAGAGGGCTGCAAATTTCATAGCAGGAAGTCAGTTTCATGCCCATTTTCCAATAAAGCACAGTCCTTATTAGCCAGTAACTGACATATTTCTTCCACTATTCAGTGGCCAGATATTCTTGTCTCATGGTTTAGGATTGTTGCCTACAGCACTGCAATTAGTCCCTGTTTTCTCATCCATTTCAACAAACAGAATATACTCCAAGCAAAATGCATTCTCTTCTGGGTAAAAGAGGTCAAGGAAGAAGATCAGAAATTACTGAGAGGCTTTTTTCTGGTCTAATAAATTAAAGATAATTAAGAATTTTGTTGCCATCATGTGTTTCCAACTCTTAAAAACTGCACATTTGTTGTTTAAAGTTACTACACTGCAGCTTTTTTTCCCCCGACCTCCCACGGAGCCAGCTCCAAATTTCCCCTCTAACACAGACATCTCACTGATGTTTTTAAGAGGGAACAAAAGCCTTCTACAAGAACAAAGCTTATCTAAATCCCCTCCTAGAAAAGGTCAGTCTGAGATGCAAAGTTGAACATGTGACCATGTCCTTCTACCAAAGCAGAGCCAAGAACTACGGAAGTTCTCTACTTACAGCTACAAAGAGAGGTCAAGGTATAAAATTCCCTGAGCTGAGCAAGTAGGAGCACCTCCAGGGCATTTTTAAAACTAACTTTAGCAGAAGTTGTAGTACTTGAAGTTTAGTAGAAACTGTAGTTTAGTAGAAATTGTAGTACTTTTTATAGTGGAAGTACTGACACTGCATCACTTCAAGAGGTTTTTTTTACATAACCTTTTCTTTACTCCTGATTTCAAATCAGAGATCGATCCACATGATAGATGAATAAAGGGGAATAAAAACTGTAAGGAAGTAGGATCCTGGGCATTTCTTTTGGTCCCAGAACTTCTAAATCAGCAAAAGAGAGCAAGAGATCAAAAATAGGGGAAGTAATTTCTCCAAAAGTTGGTTCACTAGAAAAACAATGAAAAAATGTGGCACTAAATAAACACAACTGCACCAGGAATAGGAGAATATTTTACCTAACTTTACACCTCAAAAGCAAAGGATTTCTCACTTGAACAATTGGTTCTGCAATTAAAATGGCCATGAAGCTTTTAACACATGCCATCATGCTTCATCCTCTTCAAACACATAAAAACACTTACTTCTTACCCTCTGATGTCTAGTAACAGCTACAGCACAAGTTCAGAAGCAAAGAGATTTTCAGGTTCAAAAATAAGAGCAGAAAAATTATTTTAAAGTTCTCAGAAAGGAGATCATTACCATGTTTGTAAAAAGGAGGCCAAATGGTTAAGAAAGCATCCATATATCTGCAAATAACAGGAATCTTTGAATCAACAGTAAAATACATGATGCCCTTCCAACCACTGCAAATCAGGTTTCATACATATTAGGATGAATCCTTCCAGAAATACTCTCTTCCAGTCACTGGAGAATATATACATGATCTCTATGAATCCCAATTAACCTGCGAAATAACTTCCAGATGTGCATGTGCACTGTTACTGATAAAGGCTATTAGATTTGTTTCTCATGACATCAAGCAAAGGAAAGTAGCACAGATTCCCAACAAAACTAGGTGCTAGATCCTAGAAATAAGAGGTACATTATCACCTTCTATTGCTCTTCAGCAGAGGATTCTGGCCACTGTCGACAGAAATAAGTAGTCATTAAAGAGCTGTTCTATTACTACAGCAAATAATCTCCATTTTTAAATGCTAGTAGAAGTTATTCTATCATGCTTCTGGCAATATATGCCTATGGAGAATGCATCTGTTCATAAATTATCTCAAACTGTGCATGTGGAAAGCCAATAAACTGTGGTTGAGGGAGTAGCCAGTTGTGTGGACCTATTCGCACTGAGTATCCCCAAAGCCCAAGAGGTGGGGTACAGACTGGGAGTGGGGCCATGGGCTCTGCACAGATTCAGCTGAACACCAGGCTCTCAGCTCTCCAGGTGAGGGAAATCCACACAGCAGGACAGGCTGAGGGACACCCGAAGGAAGAACAGCTCTGCAGGAAAGCCACTGAGAGTTTGGGAAGCAGAAGCTGACCACAACAGTGTCCTGCACCCTCGTGGCAGAGGTGGACAGCCACACTTAGCCTGTGGCCACAACACAGGGACCAGGAGCCCAAGGCAAATGACTCTTCCTCTCCTTTTGGCAGCTGTCAGACTGACCATGAAGCCCTCTTGTGTCCAGGTCTGGGCTCCTTGGATTTACACCCTGACATATCAAAGCAAGTCTGTGGAGAGTCAACACCACAGTTAAGGGTCTGGAGCACAGGAAGACAATTGGGTTTGCTCAGCCTGAGGAAGACAAGAACCAATTGCTGTCTTTAACGAGGCAACAGGAAGGGGAGTAGAAAAGATCAAGCCAGGCTCTCCTCAGAGCGAGTAACATTCATGGCTGAGAGACACGTGGGACTCACTACACCACAGGGAATGCCACACAGGTACCAGGATATTCCTTCCCTCCCATAAAAGTGGCCTGAACAGAGGGCTAGCAACTTAACACACTCTTCATCCACACATTCTTCATTCTTGGATATATTCAAGGCTCAGTCAGAGTTAAGTGCTCTTCCAACAGTATTTACGCCATGACTCAGAATAGCAGACATCTAACAATCTACCAAGAGCTCTGCTGAAGTTAAGTGCTTTTCCTGGATGACAACAGTATGTACAGCGCTGCCTCTTTCACAACAGTTATGTTTCATTAACCATTACCTTTTGCTGTCTGTTTTATTGGTACCTCTTCCCTTCCAATGAGGGTTTGAGATAAATTTAGACACCACCTATATATAGTACCAATTTTATTTAGCTTTTTCTTTCTCAAAAGGACAAGGCAGTCAGCTCTTTCCTTATTTTTTTTATAGTAGAAATGCTGTCTGTGCATCAGAACCAAACTTCAACGCTAGTAATGACAGAATTAGATCAGCTGCCTGTTCACATTTACCTTATCTACTGTCCTGGGCTTATGTGGCCAGGTTTTGGTACCAGGAGAAGGAGAAACCAGGTGGGTGGGCAACTGGTGGGTAGCCAAGGTCAGTCCACCACACCTACATTCTAGCTCAGTACACTAAATAATACCCTAACAAATGCATTTTTAAAATAAATAAATAAAT
>WEKY01023122.1:0-72903 GCA_013390045.1 Picathartes gymnocephalus
ATTATTTTTTACTTTTAATGTTTCTTTAATATTTGAAAAGTTTTATGTCATGGAATCTGGATCCTGCTTCTCCACAAAAATTAAGATTCAACAGATTTTTTCTTTATTTCTTTCCTTTCTGATCTTTCTACAAATACGATATGGCCCGGACACCCAAATACAGTCATGACAGGAGTTTTCCTCCAGTAAATTGAATGGCGCCTAAGTCTTTCACATTCCGCATCTTCACACAGCTGTATGTTCTCCTTATTAACAAAATATAGCTTGATATTTACTCAAGGATGCTGATGTTCTTGTTCCCAGTCTTCCTTGCGAACACACACTCCAAATTTTGGCCTGGACACAGACTCAATCCTAGCTGCAATTAAGCAGCCTTGCGTCTGGAAGATGGATTTGATTTTGACTTTTTTTTTTTCCTATCTGCTGCTGAGAATTGGCCTGGAAAAGTATGACCCTCACTGCACCTCACAGCTTTTTTCTCTCTCAAGGGCCATCTTTACAGAATTCGTCTTTTCCATGTTGTGTCACGTGTGTTTTGTCAGAGGGGTTTCACAAGGCACCCTCCCCATGCAAGAAGAAGGGAACTGCTACCTTAGGAAAAGGATAAACATGGATATTAAAAGCAGGAAGAGTTTGGAGATTTACATCAGAAATGCTTCAGCTGTTGGATGACCCATTTTGGATAAAAATGCATTGCTAAACTAAGCCATGGCAAAAGGAAGACTTGATCAAATGTCTGAGGGTGTGACTATGAAGGAGAGACAGGCTTTGTGATGTAGGATCCTTACATGTTTTTCCACCTCCTTGCTTTGGGACCCACACTGCCAACAGAGTGAAAGTTTTTCAAGTACCACTTACTGTTGCAAGTTGAGTTTGAAAAATCTAATACAGAGATGGAAGTGAGAAAACTAAACGTCAGAGAAAAACGAAGAAATTCTGCTTGATTGCAATGGAAAAAGGGCAAAACTCACTTGGGACTATCAAAAAGAGTCCAGGAGAAAGGTACAAAAAGGAGAGCATTCAGTAGGTATCACACACAGATAAAACTCTACTGTTGTAAGTCAGAGATGTCTTTAAAAATGAAAAGAGTGCTGTTATCTGCAGAGAAGTGTTAGGATTGTTATTCTTGCTGTCTGAGTGCTCAGAGGAAGAGGTGTGACCAGTGTTTCAGGAGGAGGTTCTGCCTGGAAGTTGAATGTTGTTTTCCAGATATATATTATGCAAAAGTGTTTTTCATTTTTCACTTGATAACCCCTTTTCTCTCTTTATCTGGCAGGTAAACTCGCAGGCATTTTGCCACAACAAAGACCTCCACCAAATCCCTCACGAGCTCCATCCGAATGTAAACAAAATAGATCTGTCTGGAAATCTGATTCAAAGCATCCCTGAAATGCCATTATCATTTTACACTTCCCTCCAGAGACTGGATTTAAGCTCCAACCAGATAAGATTCATCACGTCTGGAGTGTTTGCACACATGACAAGTTTGTTCGAAATAAATTTAGCCAATAATCATTTACATGAGCTTGCTCAGAATGGGACAGAGGGGATTGGACTTTTGCCCAAGGTGGAAATAATGGACTTATCCCACAACAATCTCTACAATGGAATGGCTGAGTATCTCATTAATCAAGCTCCAGCACTGCGGTATCTTTCCTTAGCAGACAACAGCATTGTAATGATATCACACAAGATGTTTCAGGGATCTCCCAGTCTTGTAGAGATAGATCTTCAGCGAAATATCATCATGGAAATAGAAGAAGGTGCTTTTGAGACTCTAGCGAACCTTTCCAAACTCAATCTCTCCACAAATTCAATTACTTGCATCTCTGATTTCAACCTCAGGCAGTTGGAGATACTTGACCTTAGCAGGAATAGCATTGAGACCTTCAGCATCACAAGGTCAAATGATGAATATAGTTTAAGATGTCTGGATCTTAGTGAAAACAAATTGCTTCACTTCCCAGTCTTCCCTCAGGCAAATAAACTGGTAACTCTGAATTTATCAAATAATTTAATCCAGCTCACTGCTGAATCCCCTTATAATAAAATAGACTATATGGATAATGAATGGCTAGATGCTTCTTTTCATCTTCTTGATCAGAAGCGAAGTAGAAATATAAGTTCTCTTTATTTATCCCAGCTTGTATATTTAGACTTAAGTTATAATGAAATCAAATCCATTCCAGACAAATTCTTTGAGTCAATGGTGTCCCTTCACACCCTTAATCTCAGCAAAAACTGTCTTCAGGCATTTTCAGTAAGTTATGACAGTGCATTGATCTCCCTAACTGTCCTTGACTTGAGCTACAATGCTTTGCAGAATCTTCTCCTCGATGCTGGTGCTTTGCCAAATTTGAGGGAGTTTCATACTCAAAACAACAACCTTCAGACCCTGCAATTCGACATCTTTTACAGTCTTCCTAGCCTCAGACTGCTTAACCTCGAGAGCAATAATATCAGCCTTTGCCACACGTACTCAGGATTAGCTAATCAAAGACTTGCTGGAGAGGAAAGTGGTTGTGTGTCATTTGTCAATTCTCCTACTCTCCAGTACCTGTACCTAGCTGACAACATGCTGAACATCCTACCAGCACACACCTTCTACAAGACTCCTCTGGTTGTTTTGGATCTCTCCGTGAACCCTGGACTGAAAATAGAACTTAAAGCACTCTCAGGACTGGAAAAGTCTCTGGAATACTTGCACTTACATGGCAATAACCTGATAGATTTAAATATTGACTTGCCTTGTTTTAGTCACCTTAAATATTTAAACCTCTCTGAAAATCAGCTGGACTGGCTGCCTAAGTGGGGTAGTGACTCTCCACTGGAAGTTCTAGACCTACGGAACAATAGGTTCAGTACATTGCAGGACAGCAATATTTTAGCATTAGAAAATTCACTTAAAAACTTGTATCTCTCTGGGAACCCACTCAACTGCTGTGGAAACATCTGGCTTTCATCAATGATCCAGAACAAAAACGTCCAGATCCCCAATGTGGAGCACTTAACGTGCCAGTACATTCAGAGCTTCGGGTATCGGGAAGAAATGCACGTTGGGAACATCAGACCAGAAGACTGTGAAAAAGAGGATCTGAAGAAAATCAACTTCCTTATTATATTAACATTTGTGTTGGTTTTATCTGTGATCATCATTGGTGTGGGTTCATTTTTTTGCTTCCGCCGACAAAACTTTACCCATCAGTTTAAAGCATAGTAACACAAAATGCCTTGAAAACTGAAGAAATCAGGTGCTACCCTGGCACTGTGTAAAAATGAAGGATAAAATTATCACCTTTTAGTTTTAACTGTGGATTTTAAGATGATTTTGAAGTGCCCCCAAACTGCACCACTGTTGTGGTCTGGGTTGCAGGGATTGAAAGGAGAATTTGCTCTGTTTTGCACTTGCTTCATTCACATGCAGGTCTGATTAAAAGATTACACAGTGATAGAAGAGGCCACTCTAAAGTTCTGCTGTTGTTTTGAGGGTTGTGTAATTTAAACCAGCTCTAAAGAAAAAGGCCTCTAAGGTCTTGAGATCTGAGACTTTTCACTAAGCACAGATGATGCCATCATGCAATTAGGAAACCCTTTCTCAAAGTTATGTGCCTCCACAAGATGTTTTGATTTGGTCTGAGCTTTGCTTTTCCCTAGCTGGTTAGCTCCTAACCCTTCTTAAACTGGAAACATACAAAGATGTACCAGAGTGGGTCAAAATGCAATCTTCACTCAGTGAAGTTGGTTGCAAATTCCCCTTGAGCTCCAAAACAATGAGAATTTAGCCAAGGAAAAAAAAAAAAGGAAAAAGAAAAAGAAAAAACTAATTATTATTAGTGTCCATTGTGATCCTGGCTACCATTTAGAAAATCCACAGCTGACCATGGAAACCAAAGGCCATGTGGTAGGAACCTTTTTAGATAACCCCTTTTATGTGTTAGGATGTTGCTCCAGTCACTGGGGCAAGACATGAGAGGTAGGTGAGGTCTATTAGTTCTAGCACTTATTACCCACGAGGGATGTAAGAAATTTCAAGTATGAAACAACTGCTGATATGTTACCAAGATCTGCTCAGAAGGTCACAGGTCCACAGTTTAACTAGAAGAGGAGAAATTCGCCTCTCACGTGCAATATATATTTAACTGGGTATAATGTGAAGAAATTAATCCCTGGGGTGAATACTTGGCAAAAGAAAAATCTTGGAGAATGAATTTCAACCAGCTAGCATTGGACAGAAATGCTTACATTCCTAAGGAAAACTGTGGGAAATTCACGACATACAGTTGCGTTTCAATGCAGAAGAATAATATATCTATTTTTAAAGGTCATGGAAGGTTAGACTGCAAAAAGATCCTGTTGTGAAATGATACACAGGGAACTTAATCCTGTGCCATTATTCAGATCAGATATTCACTGTGTCACCCTAAAAAGATATTGCAGTCTAGAGGATGGGCTGTAAGAAAAGTTATGTAGATCCTCATTCTGTGATGGGTTTAACACAGCTAACATACTACTTTGCTAAAAGTCAACATTGACATATATTTTGTTTGATACCCTGACAGAAAATTCACCCTCTTGAAGTGAAAGAAAGCTCACCAACAGTGGGAGCCTGACCTGCTAATGGGGTGCAATGGCTCCAAAAGGAACAATATCAGGTCTTCTGTTAATGCCACAAACTGTGCATTAAGGCATATAACAGAAATAGAGGTCAAACCCAAACTTGCCTAAGTAAATAACTCATAGTCAAATTGCTGCTTCATTTCTGTTTCTTCAAGCTAGTGAATGTAAAAATTAACACTCTACAAAAAGGTGTATAATTCTATTTTTAAAGCAGCTCTGTAAGAAACTGGCTGGTGAATTTCACTGTGGAATTTTGTATAATAAAAACACCTTTGAATTTTGTAGAAAGCACAGGGTTGTGAATATATTAAATCATAAGTCTGAAATGTTCCACAGATGAAAAGAAAAGCCTTCCTATTTTTCTGTTGTGTTCAGACTCCACCTCAGAACTTTAACTTCGGGTCCTGAAGAAGGGACAGCTGCTCCATATCTCAGAGTACAACCAATGGAGACCAAGAAGATCTACTGAAGATATAGGCAAAAACTTGGAATAGGTTTTTCGGAGAACATGTGAAGTGCCCAAGGACAGGTTGGATGGTGCTTTGAGCAACCGGGTCTCGTGGAAGGTGTCCCTGACCATGACGATGGGGTTGGATCTGGATGGTCTTGCAAGTCCTTTCCAACCCAAATGATTCTGTGATCCCATGATTCTACAAATTTGCACGAACCATCAGCAGCAATGGGGACTGATCTAACATTTACAAAATCCCATGCTTGAGCCCATCATCAGCTCAAGCCTTTATTCAAGCAGGGAAATAAAGTCTAGTCTTCATCTCTAGTTTAGATTGCACAAGCAGAAATCCCAGGAATTAGTTGGAGGTCTGATGTTGAAGTTGCTGGGCTTTTCCCTTGGTGTGAAGGCCAGCTGAGCTGTGTGCCCAGGCACAGGTTAATTTGCCACACACCGAGTTTATGGCCTTTATGTGAAGCATGGCAATCTCCTTCTCAAAACTAGTATTAGCTTGACTAGCACGGCTGGAATTAGTTAATAACCTGATGACAGAGTCAAACCTGTTTGATTAATAGTTTTCACACCCCTTTTGTTAGGCTTTCCCAAAAGGAAGTGCTTGTTATTACTAAACATCTGGGACTAATTAGATTTCCATTGACTTCCCTGGGAGCAGAAACAGTTTTCTTAAAAATAAGCCTCAGGAGTAAAGTGTAGCATGGATCCTTTGGATTTTTCTGTTAGCAGCATAATCAACCAAGAAGTGACATGACTCTGCTCCAGCCAATTCTATTATTCTGGATGGGGTGAGGAGCAAGAGTGCGGAAAAAAAACCCATGAATAAAATAGCAGAGAGGAACAACAGGGAGAAATGTGAGCCCTGCATGATATTACACATCCAAAGAGTGGTATGTAGCTGACAGCCCCAGCTCTTGCCTCTCCTGTCTGTTACTGTGTCCGCAAGAAGCCCAAATGCCAAAGTTTGAGCCTGCATCAAACGTAGATGTTACTCACACATTACACATCTTCCCACCAGTCAGCTCCATTTTCCTAATAGGTTGGTGGCATGGTTTAATGAAGAGGAAAATTAACGCTGTCCCAGCTGGCACCAGGATAGTAGGCAGGATACAGGCTGTTTTCGACTGGAATTTTGCAAGCAAGAATTTACACCCTCGTTTACTGCTTTTTCATAAAGTCCTTGCAACAGACTTGCAACCTGGTCTTGAACATTTCCAGGAATGGGGCAACTTGTTCCAGTGTTTCACCACCCTCTGAGTAAAGAATTTCTTCATAACATCTAATCTACACGTGCCTGGTATCAGGTAGATACAAGTACTGGAAACATTAGGAATGCTAGAAAGACTAGAAACAGAGAGAGGCCTCTAAAAGTTCAGCCAGACATGACTCATGTTAGCCATCCAAGAAAAATAAGTCTCAGTTTCCAGAAGCATTGGCTTTTTTTTCTGCAAAGCCAAGGCTGTACCCTAAGAGAGTACCAGGGCCTCTGGCTACAGACTTCCCTGAAAGGACTCTACTCAGCCCTAAACTAGCCACAGTAGGTTAGCATACAACACAGTAAGTGCCTGCTAATATTTTGGGAGCCCAAAGCATTTGCTTTATAGTTCTATCTAGTCCCCATGTCGTTCAGTGCCCTCCTACTTGTGGAGAAAAAAAGTGACGCAACATCTTGGATCCCCTGTATCTCCATGAGAGAGAAAACCAGGCAAGGTATCCTCTGGCTGTATTATTTTCCATAAACAATTACCTATTCTGTTTGTGCACACTTATGCAAAGGCACAGACACACAGAGGCTATTTTAAGAAACAGATAATTTCAGGATTAGCTTTGTTTAACCTAAATTAGAACAGCCTGTGCTAAACGATCACCTGTAAGAAGAAAGAGCCTGTGGTGGTGCTGCTGCCCGTGGATTCCTATTTCATGCCTGTCCATGTGAAACATTTTGATCAAGGTTTTCAAGTGGTCATTGATTAATCTCAGATGCCTACATTTGCAGCCTGCGTCTTGCCAACCGTGAAACAAGTCACATTTTCCAGAAAACTGGGTCCATTTCCTCTCAAAACCAAGCCTCTGTGGTATGTCTTATACAAGCCCCATGAAAAAAAATGAGGTTGTCCAGATGTATGTACAATTATTTCACTCAGAGCTTTCTACTGATAGTTTCTGCTCTGCCAGAGTTGTTTGGAACATCTGAAGAGCTGAAAAACAGCAAAGCTACTGTCAACACCTCCTCTGCCCTGTAGTCTGCCCTCAGAAGGACCACACGAACCCAAGTTAAATATTCCTCCCCTCTCACTCCCATCCTCAGCTATTGTTGTGGGTAAATTTGAGTGAAAAAATGAAAAAAAGTCATAAAAAAGGAGCAAAAATTAAGTGTAGTGTCTGAAGCTTCCTGTCAATGCTGCAACTATGCAGCCAGAGCAGGTTTTGGTCCCATGGGTCCTAGATTGGTGAAGTTCCAAATAGATTTTGCCAAGAAAAAAGAGGAATGAGGAATGTGAGGAGTTTAGAGCCATCAAAGTGCTCAGAGTGAGTGGTGGGAAAGGAGAAAACAAAGTGTTGGTGTAATTCCCTCTGAGAAGTGAAGAAATGAAAATACTTTAGAGGAACAGACAGTGGTAGGTACTTACCCACCTCTCCCCAAGAGTTTAGAGAAAATCAGCAAAACTTCACCCAATCTCTTGTAGAGGACAGGTGAGGAGAGAGCCTAGGAGACAGATAATGATGGGACAGAAATGAAGGGTGATAGAAGAAGTGAAAGATGGGAGGGAAACGCAGTAGAGAAGAGAATTTTAGTACAATTCAGGTCTTCGTGATGGGGAACGGAGAAATGTAACTGGAAACTGAAGAGCATTTAAGAGAGAGGGATAGGAAAAGCTTTGCAAAGAGGTAGTCAGAGCTAAGCTGTGCAGAGCAGGAGACACAGGTACCTTGGTTAGACACCATGCTGGCTGCTTACCTGTGTATGATGCATGAAAACAGAGGAGGGCATCAGTTCATGCAGGGTGGCAAACAACTGTAAAGTAAATGGGGAAATGGGATGAAGCTGAAATGGGAGGAAAAAGAGACAGAAGAATTTCCTGAGGAGGGTCTCTCAGACCATGCAACACTCTTTCTTACAAGGATAGACATTTGGAAGCTGATGCAACATGATACTAATGAAAATTCTGGCAAAGATGAAGGAACAGCCCTGCAACACTGGGAGAGTGAGTTTTCTCCCAAGCTGTTGTTCATGGCAGTTCTGCTGCGTTGCAGAGCCAAGCTAGTTCCACAGATTTCCTTCCCCTGTCCATGGCTAGCAGTAATTGCATCAAAGACACATGTTTGGGAGACACATGGGAGACTTTATTGCAGCCTGTCAGTACTTAAAGGGGCTTTATAAAAAGAGAGAGCATCTTTTTAAATGAGCTTTTCAAACCGGACATGGAGGAACAGTTTTACACTAAAGGAGCGGAGATTTGGATTAGACATGAGGAGAAATAACTGAGGAGGGCAGTTAGGCACTGGCACAAGTTGCCAAGAAGCTGCAGATGCCCCATCCATGAAAGCCAGGTTGGACGGGACTTTTGACGGGAACCTGATCTTAGTGGGTGCCATCCCTGCCTGTGCCTTGGGGAATGGAACTAGATGACCTTTAAGAACTCTTCCAGCCCAATATATTCTGTAATTCTATGATTTTCCAGTTCACAAGCAGTGAAGAAACATTCTGGGAAGTGACTAGAGAGGAGATTCCTCTCTGCTGTTCCTAATTTCCCCAGAAAATGCAGGGGAGAAGGGAATCCAGCATGCTGGACACAAGACCAGAGAAGGAGAGGACTCCATTTTCACGAAGGAAACCCAACAAAGAGAAAAAGGTCTGGAACAGACAACAGGTTAGGAGGTGTGGCATGAGGCGAGCAGAAGAGGAATAAGAATAGCTAAACCAGGATTTTGGAATATCAATCACAGAATCACCGAAAGAAGGCTGAAAGAGAAGACCTCTGCAGATCATCTAGTCCAATCCCTCTGCTAAAGCAGGCTCACCTAAAATATTTCCAGAGAAAGAGACTGGATGGGCAGTTACAAGGAAGACAGCATCACCTCCTCCCAGGAGAATTCAGTTGAAGGACAAGATACAACTGCTGCAAGTTGCAACTGTGGAATTTCCCATTAAACATAAGGGAAAAAATCCTTAATAACCAGAGAAGCTGAACTCTGGAAAATCCTTGTAGACTTTCAAAATTCCTCAGGGCAAAACCCTGAACAACAATTCTTGCAGTGAAATTGGCCCTGCTTTTATCAGGCAGCTGGACTGGGTTTTCCAGAGGCTCCTTCCAATTTGAAGTATTCTCCAAATCTTTGTGAAACAGATATGGGTCATGCACTTAGATGAGGAACAGACAGCAGAGAAACCTTGGAGCAACAGAGTCTGCAAGCAGTATCTGTTCTCTGTACTGATGCCATGAAAGGGATTTGGCAGTAGAAGTGTCCAGAGAGATGGCAAAAGTGGTTGATGATGTCACATGTGGGCAGAGGTGGTCAGATTATTGAAGGCTGAGTTCACATCCTCTTTCCTTTTTTTTTGTTTTCAATTTTTTTTTGTAGCTCAAAATGAAAATTAATCTTTTCGAAATTTTCCATGAAAACTCTGAAAAATGTGAAGTTGGGAAATGTGTCCCTTGTAAGGCCAGAGCTTTGTTTGAATTCAGATATTCCTACTGCAGCAAGCACATTTTCATATAATAAAATAAAATAATCATTGCAACATTGTTTGCTTTTACTATCTTTGCTCAAGAGAAGATGAGGAAATGTTTCTATCAGCTAATTCTAAATAACATCCCTCCCAGCTATCACTAAAACAAAACAAAGCAAAATAAAACAAAACAAAGTAAAAAAAAAATACATCAGGCAGTTGAAATTATGGGGGTTTTTTCATATTTTTACAGTTCAATTAGTGCTGGAACCCAGGAAGAGCATAAAATAAAATAATATATGAAATTCCAGAAGAAACCTATCAGGTAAGATTTTAATTTTAAAATGTTTTATATCATAAAACTTCCTTCCATTCTGAGTACTTATATTGTAATTTGTGCTTTTTATAATATTTACAAGTTTTATGACTCCACTGTCTCTCACTTTAAAATGTTACAAAAAATTCTGGCAAAAGTAGTAGATTTAGGAATTTCAAACCTCCAGCTTCATTAATTGTTGTTTACTCTTGGAAAAAGCTCCTTGTAACAGACTTTAGCAGATGTTTCTTCCCTTACATATGTGATTCAAGACCATATGTTTCCTCTAATCTGCCCCTTGTGTTTCACCATAGACATCAGGCAAGTTACTGCATTGCTGAACTGGACCAAACCCCTTAGTCGAGCTCCTTTCCTGTTTGGAGGGAATGATACCCAGTTAGGTGGGGTTCCAGGTGCTTTAATTGCCTCTCTAGATATTTTAAGTCCAAAATATAAATCTTTACTGTCCTTCTACAGTTGCTGATTGTTCCATCTGGTGCCTAAAGTCTGCAGAGGACTGTGTTTAATGTTGAAATTACCTATGAATTTCACCGTCTGTTCACTGGCACATTTAGAAATGCCACCAAGAGCACAAAACCATTTATTTCTGTACAAGCCCCAACAGGGCTGTCATGTTGAGAATCCCTGTGCCACATCTCCTAAGTGGGTAAATGTCGCCAAAGTGTCACTGCTGGAAAAAGCTCTGTACAAAGTGCAGCTGGAAATAGACCTGCCACGGTAACATCATGCCTACATGACCAAGCCTGTTCTCTTCCTTACCCTGACGGGTATTTTCTATTCCCGAAGTGGTGCCTTCCTTGGCAGTCCTTGGGGAACCTTATCTGGATCCTATCAATTTATCCTCATTTTTGTCTCCACTTACAGAATGCTATGCTCCTTAAAGGGCATTTCAGTAATCTCTGGAGAACCGAACACAACAAATTGGCCACTGGGACTGCAGAAGCAGAGGGTAACAGCCTGAACAACACTGTTGGGAAGTACCATCCTCCCGTATTTCCTGATGTATTCCTTAAAGCAAGTCCCTTCCTGCAGGGAACACTGAGCCACGGTGTGCCATACTCTAAATGGTGCTCTGAACACCAGGCTGTATGAGAGAAGGGAAAGAAAAGTCACCACAACTTTCAGTCACTGCGTTTCATGTGGAAGGTCTACAGATGTGAACTGCCAGTGGTCAGTTCTGTCTCCCTCTATAGCCCAGATTTTGAGGCATTTCAGTTGCTGAGGAAGGTCAAAATGAAGTCGCCACCATGAAGGAATACCCCAGCATATCCCAGGATATCTGGAAGGCAACTGAACACCAGTTTGTGGCTATCCAGTCAAGCTCACTATTGGATAAGAAGTCAGAATTAGTTCAAAAAACAGAGGCTCCAAGCGTTTTGCCTTAACAGGTTGCTATCCTAAACCCCATCTCTGAAGTCTAATGTCAACTTATCCTCTTAAAAAGTAACCAAAACTAGAAATCAGGATAAACATTCATCAAGGGAGGATTTGCACAGCTCTCTGCCTGTGCACACCCAATGTCATATTGTCTTTTTTGTTTACTATTCCAGCCTCCCGCTTCCTTAGACTGCCCATAAGGAGGCTTTCCAGTAGATCCAATAAAAGTGCAGTGACATCACATGTTTGTGCACTAGAGATCGTGTCACTTCATTTGGTTTGCATCATGTACTTCCAACCACTTTTCAGTAGGCCTCAGGATTCACCCACACCAAGCATTCTCAGATGTTTGCTAGCAGAGTGCCCAACTGATGCACACTTAAAGGAATTGTTTACTGCTGTCTGTGGAGCAATGCTTTCAGCATCTCATCCTCCAAAGGAAGTTTTTCCCTTACCACTTCTTCTTTCACAACTTGCTTGTTGCAATTTCGGTCTTGTGCAAGAGTTGTTATGGGAATAAAGTCTTATCTCAAAGAAAGATCTTGCTTTATTTGGATTAAATAAAATGAGCACGTCTTCCTATCTCTCCTCTCCCAATAATAATAAAAAAGGCTTTATTCCATTAATAAAGCCTAAAAGACATGACTGGCACATAGCTAAGTTTTCTATACAAACATCCAAACCTTTCTTGCTTTTCCACGGCACTGTTTCAGACATCCCACAATTTAGAAATAAATCCACAACATGCTGTCTGCATTGGGAAGTCATAAAAATTATTTTTCTGGTTAAACCAGTGCAGGTTTTGAAGATGTCTCAGCTGCAAATGAATGAGGTCAAGTTACAATTTGTTCACTAGCCAAGACCTCACAGCTCTCTACACCTCTCCTTGTTTGTGAAATAGTTTAAAACATTTTCCTGTTTTACTTGACAAATGGGAGAGGCTAAGACTATCTGCAGTATCATTAACATCCTGACTAGGGATTATTTATTAGGACACAACTCTGCGGCAGCTGCTCCTGTCTGCTTTGTACTGTCTTGCTTTGCAGAGCTCCCAGGTTTGCTCCTCAAGAGCCATGGTCTCAAGAATAAGGTTTTGTAACCTGTGACAAAGCTTTCCAGACAGACTCTGTGAGAGAGTTCAGACAGGATGCTGGAGCAGCTGGGAAAGGTGTGAAAAATGGGACCTTTACAAAAAAGTTGTGAGAGCTGGTTCACAGAGGAAGGAGAGAATTAAAGCATATGAATGGAAAGGGAAATTCTGAAGCAGAGGGGAAGTAAGAAACACACAGAAAATGTAAGTCAAATGTTGGGTGGATTTTTCCAGTCTCACTGGTGGCACAGAGGTAAACGTGTGTTGGGATTAATCCTGAACCTGGGCAACCCAGCAGAGTCTGCTTCCTGGAAGAGGCTTTTAACATAGGGAAAGGAGTGGATGCTTTCCCATCAGTTTGGACTTAGAGATGTTGAAATGTAAATTATTCAGGACTTCTAAGACAATTCTAATTATCTTGGTAGGCTTTCATGCCAGCCTGAGTACACGAATCCTTCTTGTTCTATGAATGAAAATTGTCCCAGAATGATTAAACCAACATATCCAGGTTCCTGACTGGGGGAAAACCTTTGGCAGGCTAGCTTCAGGAACCCCAGAGAAAGCAGTGCTGCCACTGGTGCTCATTTTTTGTTTTACCAACAATATGTATAGGACAGCTGATGACATCAGGTGATGCTCATCAGGTTACATGTGTCCAGCAACTTTTTGAACAGAGGACAACTGAGGTGAAAGCTGCTTACACTGAGGTGAAAACCTCATCAAAACTGAGGCTTTTAACAGGATATTCATTCTCTTAATGCATTTCTTGCTTTTTCTTCCCCAGCTGTTTTGTATGCTCCATTCTGAACACTGACCTCCTCTCCCTCTGTTCTTCACTGGACTCCTTCCATCTGTTTCAGGCCATCAGTCTCAAATAGGACATAAACTCAACAAAATTTAAACCTAAGCTGAACTTTTGAACTGTATCATATTTGAGTGTACTGGAAATTAGGTCAGGGAAATTCATGCACCCATATTTCATCAAGAAGCGAAGCCTCTTGTCCTTGTTTATTATTTCTAGAACATTTAAATTTTTAGAAATAATATTATTGACTAGAAACAAAACTACTCTAATTGGAACAGTCTTTTCTATGTGTTATAATATTATAGTACCAATCAAGACTGTGCTGCAAAGGGTCCAGGCAAACAGGAATTTTGGGCTGGCACTGTGTCAAAAATGCAGCTGTTCTCAAAAACTTCTGACCAAGGGAAAGTAGTGTCTTGACTGTATATAGTGTAGGCATAAAAACACTACCATAGTCCTATTGAAAAGGAAGAAGGTCAAATCTTCATGGGAGTTTTTTTTTCCCTTTTGTAGTATGTTCTTCTGAACCTGTTGAATTCTGTATTGTAGGGGTCTGGATCACAAGCATAGCTGACAGTATTTTTTCATCCAACGTGTCATGGAGTGTGTTATTTGTAGCGCAAAGGACTTCAAAGCACCAATGATAACTTATAAACCTGTGAAGTTCCTTTTAAGGAATATTTTTCATCAGAACCTACATAAAATTCATTTATAAATCAGTGTGCTCTTGGAGCCTAGGTAGAGAAAAAGGAACATATTTTTTACATGCTTTAAGTGAGAGCTTGTCAATATTACAGTTCCACTGACTACAGGAATCAGGATTGTTCTGTGTATCAAAATATGTCTGAAGAGCTTCCAGTCAAACTCAACCAAAAATTGTTGGAGAGGAGCACAACCTGGTTCCTCTCACAGATGGGGAGGACCTGAATAAATGTTTCCAAGGACACAGACAAACTGAACAAGGTGAGTCCATTTGGAGCATCCAAGTACAGCAAATATTAGCTGGCACAGTTCTCACCCTGCAGTGTGCATCGGTAGCTCACACATTATATTTGCAACAAAATGTGTTTTTCATTGGTCAGGGATGAAATTGTGCACAAGGCAGGGGCTCTGCAGTAATCTCAATGCATCCTTATGAGTTTCCTTGTAACAGCCATTCCCCTTCTCTCCAGATCTCCTGGAGTAGAGGCTAAACTTGAGGCTTCCAGTTTAGCAACCAGATCAACAATCTGCTACTTGTCCAAAGCTCAGTGGAATGAGGCTTCCCCATATTGTTCTGCTGTCCAGATGGTTGTTTGCCTTCCTCCTTCCCTTAGGTTGGGAAAGCACACGTGTGCCTGCCAGAAGAGAGCTGGACCCTAGGATGCTGTAAGAGAAAGCACCTTTCCATTGTTTAGCGATGCCTGTGTAACACTGGCTTCTGGATACAGAATAAATCATGCTCTCCCCATACCCCGCCTACTTGGTGCTGCTGTTTTCCTTTCATGCAGTAACATGTGTCATAAATCCTGTCTTTAGAACTCAGCATAGTATCAGGCTGTGGGTACATTCCTCCATTAAGGAAACAGTCCCTTGAGGATGGTTGCTGCAGACAAATCCTGTGCCGGGGAAAATGCTTCTGGGGAAAAGGCATTGGGCAGCCCTTGCCAGCAGCTCGCTTTGGCCTCCCCGAGGGTACCCTGCATGGATGGGTGTAGATAGCTGTATATTTGCTCCACCCTGGAGCTGATCTGGTCAGCCTCATGCCAGCTCTTCTTTGCAATCTGCATGGCTTCCTGTGCCTGTCTCACAGCTTCCACCAAGGAGCTCTCATGGGCACAGCCCCAGAGAGGGTTGGCTCATGCCCTGCCACGTCTCTACACTGAGAAGCCCAAAGTGAAGTCAAAGGCTGAAGAGCCAGGGGGTGATGAAGCTGTCCTACAGCACTCCACTCTGTTAAATGAGGAATTAGCTATCCAATCCCTTGGTCCCCTTGGGCTGGCAGTGGTGACTCAGTAGCCACATAGACTGTTCTGATGTCCGGTGCTGCTTTTATCCAGAGTAAGGAAGCTGCCCCAGAAAGGGCAGCACGGTGTGCTAGCATGTCTCACCATATGTGGTTTGCAAAGTGGTCCAAAGGCTGCTGCTAACATCACAAACCCAGGAGAGCTGGGCTGATGGGCAGCTGGCATGTGAGGGACAAGGACTTGCTATGTACCACCCATGATTAGCCAACACAAGCAGCCCCATTTCCCTTTGGGGTTCTGGAGAAGGCTGTGATACCTGCAGGATAGCAATGCTCCGGACAACACTGTATTTGGTGCCTGGGGATGAAGCAGCAACTAAGAATGGAACTAGTTTGGCAGCCTAAGGACTGTGTTAGGTGCAGTCCATTCCTCCTCAGTGAGGAAGAGTGACCCAGGCCTCACCAGGATTTTGTTTTCTCTGCAATAATGTGGTTACACTCCAGCACAGCACAGAGATAGCTGGGAGAAGCTTTAGCAGTCCCTGGGAGCAGACAACAGACCTTTGCTCTCTGTGTACTGGAGAGGGAAGATAGGCTGGGAGGGGTGAAAAAGGGTCATAGAGCAGCACAGAGGAGGGCTTTTTGGCTGATTCAGCAACATAACTCCTGCAGAATCTTTGGCTGCCTTCTCCTGACTGGGATTATTAACAGATAAGTAGTTCCCTGATTATCAGCTGCAGAAGTGATAGTCAATGTAACAAGCCAAATATTACATTTTTCTCACAGCGGGAGGATTGTCCCTCTTGGGGTGGCTTGGAAAACACCCAAATGGGCATGAGAAATTGGCTGGAGTGCAGGCAAAGATCACATAAACTAGGAGACTCTCTTTTCCTGGGGTAGTTTTACGTCTTCAGCCTCTACTTGAAAAGTTGCAAGCAGTGCAGACTGGTGTCCATTTGGACATAGGGCACAGGACGTTTTGTTTATTCTTTTTTCTGTTGTCACCATTTTTTTCTCTACCCATTTATTGACAGTGATTGCAAGGCAAACTAAACATCCTTCCTCTTGGCATAGCTTCCCTTCTCCTGTGTCCTCACTCCCTGTTCAGGTGGCTCTCACTGCAGAGATAACAGGAGCTCTGTTGTTGATTTTTCCCATAAATTCTGGCTTGAATCACAGTTCACGTTAATTTTATTGCTGGGAGGGCAGAGGTCTGGAGGAGAGCAAGTAGCTGTTATCACTAGGTAAGAGTAGAAATCAACAACTAATCAACATTTTTCATGTATTTACAGTATTTAAATTAATAATCAGCATCTGAATATCTAAGCCCCTTTCTTTTAAGGTTGCCCAAACCATTGCACTCTTATGTCACTACAGGACTCTTGTAGAGTATTGAAACTGAGCCTTGGAGGAGTTAATTGAGTGTAGCAGTGTAGGTGGAAACTAAATGTAGAAGATGAGTCACAGTCAATTTCTCATTTCCCTGTATTGTTTGTATTGCTTGTACTGTTTTCAGACCTTCAGTTTCTGAAAGCTGGCAGGCCAGTAGAAATAAACAGCAATCTATAATTAACATCAGAGAGATAAATACCCTAAAGACTAACCATTACGTATAACTAGCAGTTACCTGACATCCTGAGTTTGAAAGGTTCTGCTGTTTGGAGAGGTTGCTTTTCATGATAATAACTGATGGCATAACCAAAAAAGGGCCATGTGGGGTTTTGGTTGGCAGAGTGCGGCAAGAGCCCAGCTAGGGCACCAATGCCAAGAGAGGCAGGAAATTTGAGAACCCACTGAGGAAGCTAAACAAGCACAAATGGAGCTACAAATTCAAACCAGACAATAGAACACTATTGATGCAAAAGGGGCAAGAACAGTGCTTGTACATACGCGGTACTTACTTAAGATCTCTGAAGGCACTCATGTTAATAAGGCACAAAAGTACATCACAGAACGTTTTGGGTTGAAAGAGAGCTTAAAGACAATCTAATTTCAACATCTTCCACTAGACCAAATTGCTCAAAGCCCCATCCAACCTGGCCTTAAACACTTCCAGGGATGGACAAGACACAGCTTCTTTGAGAGACATGTGCCAATGCCTCACCACCTTCACAGGAAAGAATTTCTTCCTAATTTCTAATCTAAACCTTCCCTCTTTCAATATGAAGTCATTGCCCCTTGTCCTGTCACTCCACGCCTTTATCAGAAGTCCCTCTCCCGGTCTCTTGCAACCCCTTTAAGCACTGGAAGGAGCTCTAAGGTCTCCCCAGAGCCTTCCCTTCTCCAGGCTGAAAAACTCCAGCTTTCTGAGCCTATCTCTGAAGCAGAGGTGCTTCAGCCCTCTGAACATCTTCGTGCCCTCCTCTGGACTTCCTCAGCATGGCCACATCCTTGTGTCGGGAACCCCAGAGCTGCACGCAGCATTCCAGGTGGGGTCTCGTGAGGGCAGAGTAGAGGGGCAGGACCCCCTCCTTTTCCTTGGTGGCCACACTTCTTTGGATGCAGCCGAGGATGTGCTTGCCTTTCTGGGCCATGAATGTATATTGCTGGCTCATGTGGTGCCTCTTGTTCATCAGTGCCACCAAGTCCTTCTGCTCAGGGCTGCTCTCAATCCATTCTCCACCTAGCCTGTGTTTGTGCTATGGAATTGCCCCCACCCAGGTCCAGGACCTTGCACTTGGCCTTGCTGCACCTCACAGGGCTCGCAAGGTCCACCTCTTCAGTCTGACCAGGTAGGTCCCTTTGGATGACATCCCTTTCCTCCAGTGTGTTGACAAGCTCTTATGGGAACCAGGGGAAACAGATAGATATTTTTAGTCCGTTTCACCTGAGATAATTACAGTTTCAGAAGATTTCAAAAGCTTTTCAGCCTGAACTCCAGCTGCAGAGTGTAGTTGACAGTGGAACAACCATGGTTATTGTATAGGAGGTTTTTTAACGTGACATCCTATACCATTGAATTGCATATGCTTTTTGTTAAACATTTGCATGTGGGTAAAATATCAGTTTGTCAGAGGTTACCATGGAGACGAGGAGAAATAACAGCCTCAGTCGTCAGTTCTACTGGCTTAACCCAATGTGCCAACATGATCCCAGAACCACTTATGTGGCTTCACATATTCAGAAAAATCAAGGGAAAGGTCCTTGTGCATTATCCCACTCAGCTGAGAGAAGAGGAAGCAGAACGGAGCTTTGATCACATAGCTTGTGGACTTGAGAAGACTCACTGCAGAAACATATGGCTCTAACAAGACTGAAGAGACCTTATTTATTTTTTTCCAAAAAAAACACATCAGGTTGCCTTGAAATAATGGCTGCACCTGGGCTGTATGTCCTGCCAAAATTCAACGTGAGAATTTGCATGAATAACCGTAGGAAACCAGCATGAAGCTGCTGATATCACTGATGACTGATGAGACTCATGTGACAGCTTTCCAGATGCTGCTGATGGAGGTGCTGTCATGGGGCAGCCTGGCCCAGGGATCCAGATCTCATGCCAAAGAAGGGCACAGGAAGGCAAACACAGCATCTTGATGCCCATCTCTCATCCCAAAGCATGAACCCAGACTGCTGTGCACACCAGAGGGAGAAGAAGGATGATCCTGAAGAAGAGTTCTCTGAAGGAGGCTTATGGAGGATAAACAGGTTTCTGTGTCCCAAATAATATTTAAACCTTGGAGCTGTACTTGCATTCCAGAGGCACTTAACCCATGAACCTCTTAACCATGGTTAACTGATGGGGAACAGATTGTGGTGCTTCCTGCGTCCTCCATCCAACACAGCACAGTGAATGGCACAGAGCACTGAGGACACATCCAAAACTTTGTAGTGGGGCTCCCTTCACTAGAAGTGACTTGGAGGCATTTGAATCATTGTTCTGTATTCCAGGGATATTCCTTTCCCCTGGGATTGATATTGAGCTGTTCCTAATCTTCCATTTCATGAATGGTATGTAATCCTTGCCTTGGCTTCTGCGGATTTCTGGTGTAAATAGATCCAATTGTACAGTTCAACCCAACTGTTTTATTTGACCACCTCAACAGAAAATGGCTTAAAAATTTCATTTTAAGTTGATATAACTTACCTGCTTTGTTTCTAGTTTGGTAATTGAACCAGCAATATGCGTGATGGGATTAATCTTTATCAATCACAGCTCCACCAGCTCTATTCTAGACAGAAGCAGTCACCTTTCAGAGTAGCACACACAGCCTTAGCCAGAGCCAGGAGTTATTGGTTTGCTAGTAAAATGCCACTTATGTCTTTCATTTTCAGGGGAAAAAAGTCACTCAAAATTTATAGCGGACAACAATTTTGCAGTAGTCCCAATGAGATACAAAGCAGATGCCTTCCAGAAACATAAACAGAGCAGAGCTGACTGTCGCCTCCATGGAGCAGACAACTTTGATCCATATTTCAAACACTGAACTGAGAATGGACCTGTGCTTCCAAGCTTGTTTTCTGCTTCTTTCATAAAGGAGATATCCAAAACATTGAATTTGGATTTGTTTTCTTATAAAAAATGTAAAACCCATACTCATTGTTCCTTATAATCTCTTCTCTTTTCTCTTATTGTCTGTGCTTGGGAATGTCTGTTCTCAGTTTTGCCTCCTAGCAGATATTTTCCTGAATGAATTCAGATTTATTGCATTCTAGTTTTGGTATTCCAGTCTCAAGATGCATCATTTTACACTTGAACAATCTCATTTACTTCTAAAACATTGCTTGCAATTTGAAGAAGACCTGAGACTGGCCTAAGCTCAAGTACAACTGGTTGAGCACATGAAAGGCACCAAGAGTCAGTCCTAAAAGGATGCAGTATAAATCATTGCACCATTGGTATTGGAGAACTCGTATGGTCTCAGCATTTCCAGAACTTGTAGACAGCATTCTGACACCAAGAGACATTACAAACTCGTGTCTGATCTTCAACAGAAAATGGGAAATTATCAGGAAACAGTTATTGGGAAAATTAGTTTGGTTCTCAAAATAATACTTCCTATTACAGCAATGTCTTGTGTTGAGCTGGGTCCAAAAGGAAAAAATCTTCCCAGATCTTTAATGACTGTAATAACAGCAAAAATAATGATGCACTGACTCAGGTAATTAGAAAAATCACCAATCATAATAAAATCGGCTATCATCAAAGGAATCTAATATTAGAAAAATATGCAGATTACAAAGGGATACTGCTAACGATATATAGCAATTGCATAATAATGTAATGCTGAACAATTGGTCATCTAAAATCCTGTTTTAGACACATAAGCAATTCCCTTATTTACACAATGATTGTCCTCTTATTCCTTTCCAGAATATTTACTTTCTTATGCACTTTGGGTAGTGATATAACCAGAACTCAGATGGGCCTTTCAAACACAGAATTCAGCTTACCCAAGCAGTCCCTTTAAGTCCCCATTAAAGCTGTGATATGACAGCAGAAGCATTTACAATCCTGAGAGTCAAGATCATAACCTGTTATACATTGCAAATGACAGAAAATCTCTTCCTGTTGCCATCAGAGTGAAGTGCTGAATTTTTAAGATGCACTTTATCCATCAGGCTCTGATGGAAAAATAATTATAGCAGGTGGGAGAGAAGAATGATGATCTTCTGGTCATTTAGCTCTTCCCGTTTGGTCTCTAACTTGCAAGAATTTTTATGCCACTTTTGAAACAAATGATCCATTTAAGGAGATCTGATCTTAGCTTGTAACTGGCAGGTATATTTCTTTACATATAGATAATCTCTTCTACCTAAGCTACATGGGTTCACATTGTTCAGAAACATGTTTTAAGTCTTTATTTTGATAGAGGTTACTTTCTTTTCCTTTTTTTTGTTTGTTAGTTTTGTTTTAACCTGTCACAAATTAAGTCTGGAATTTGATCACTTTTAGGGCCATCTCGTGAAAACCTTTTTTCAGATATGGGCTCTGAGTTCTGGCCTGATAATGGCCACATTAATCCCATCTCACTCCATCATGCTTAAAACTGGGCAGATAATTTGAGGTGTTGATCTATAAACAGCAGAGAGACAGAGGTACCTCCTGTGGAGTTGCATCACTAAGAAATTATTTTACATATTTTGGGGCAGAAAGGATGTTCTTCAGAGGTTGTTTTCTCTCTCCGTAGCCAAGAGTAGAACAATTTATAGCAAGTACATTACTTTTCAGAAGCTGAAATGAAGTTTTAGATACAAAGAATCATCAGTTATTGAGGGATTAAGACATCTGTGAATGTCTTTTCTACTGAAGTCAGCACGGCACCTGGTCCTTCCCTTTCATGATTAACAGCTCAGACAAATTTTTTCAAAGGAAGGTCTAGGAGTGCCTGATTCACCCTAGGAGACTCTATGGGGGCTCAGGTAACCTCTTCCAGATCTTCCCAGCCTGTATCTCTATAATATTGTATGGAATAAAGATCAATTGCTGAATCAGAGTCCTCTACAATCAGTCTCTAAAAGTGCCTCTTTTTCTCCGACAGCAAAAAAGTGAGCTCTGACACCATCAAATATGTTTATATTTAATCTGGCAAATACCACCATTATGGTTCAAATAGAAAGCACCTCTTGTGCAATTTAGTCTCAAATATTTACAATTTTGATATTGCAGCTGGGTATCTCTTCCTTTCTAGTGAAGGACAAAGATTTCCAAAGCTATTGCAATGCATACAATATTTATTCAAAGTAAAATCTCTCTGATATCTGTTATTGAGTGATAATGTGAGAGGTTGAAGAGCAACCTTACAGTTTATGTTTCAGTGCAATTTCTGGTTGTCTAGAAACCAGATGTTTAAGCAAGAAGATGATTAGCCCTGAGTGGGTGGAAGGTTTGAGGACAGGATGATAATGCAGAACTGAAGATTACACATTCTCCACAACCTTATGTGACTATAAATCAGTGGGCTTCTTCAAGCTGCAACAGGAGAGAAATTCCATGTACACCCTCCATCAAAATGAAAATTCCTAACTGTGAGAATAGTTATGATGTGGCTTTGATAGACAGTAGTTAATGAACTAGTGGCATGAAACCAATTTTATTTGAATTTTAAGGTAGAATGAATTTAACATTACCTTACCATATTGTTACAATGAAGTTGAATGGATAAACAAGTGCAGCACATAAAAGTCAAAGTAATTCCAAGACTAGAATTAGTCTTTAGAGAAGGCAAAAATGTCTTCCTGTTGTATGGAAAAGTATTTAAACCCCTGACCCATTCACCAAAATGCCAAAACAGTGATTAATACAGCAAACTACTTCTTTCTCTGTCCTTCACAACATCATGCTAAATGTGCCTCTTGAAAAGGAGCAGGGATGAAATAGATCAGTCTCATCAGAAAATGGGTGATGACAGTTTCAGGTGTATGGTACATTTTACATTACAAATTCCAGCCATTTCTAGAAAGAGCACTTCAGCATAGTTCAAGAAGAAATATAACCCTTATTCTACCTCATTTCTACATCTGATGACATATTATCTTTACACTACATGCTGGCATCTTGACATATATTCTTCTGCCAAGCTCAAAGCCAAACGTAGTGGTAAAAATTCTGGCATTGGTAGGTTTTAATTTGAATGTCACAAAAGTTTTCCTCAGTGTCTGAACTTTGGACACTTTTTCCCCACGCTGCACATTTTTGACCCAGTTTTAAATGTTGTAGAATGAATTCTACTTAGGACTGGCTGGCTCAACCCTCAGACTGTGTCCTCTTGCCACAGCAGCAGCAGCAATACTGTTGCACAATAGCAAAATGATGTGACGAGTTTTTCATAGAGACTGATTTAAGAGACAATAGTTTATTTTCCTTTAGAGATATGAAAGATATGAACAGGATCTAAACGTTTCTTCCTGCAAACATTTATTTATATTCTACACTTCATTTATCAGAGTGGGCTAATTGACATCAGACACCTATGTACACAAAGTTAAATAAGTGCATGAATACTATCACTAGCACAGAGGATCAAAAACTAAATGAAAGCCCTTAGGCAAACATACATATTCAAGTGGGTGGTTAAGAAGTCACAGCTTGCCAGCTTAGCTTTGGTACTTGGCTTCTGCATGTTCTTACTGTGCAAGAGCACAACTCCACTTTGACACAAGCAGCGGAGGAGAGATTCAAGCACAAGCATCTCCCAGCACAGCTGAGGTACACCGAGAGCAGGAACATGAACAGTGATGACGGCTCAACAGCAAGCAGCATCTCAGTAAAGGTCAGTAGACATGTGCTGCCAAACCTCTGAACCATCCTTCTTCAAACCCACTTTTCAAAGGTCACCACTGAAAGAGATGGGAGGACCTGTACAGGGGATGAGGAGTGTGTTTCCATTTTAGCTCAAGGAGCTGCACAAATCTTGCTGTAGGCTTTGGGAAGGGCCCTGCAAACCCCTTGAAAAATAAATCTTTATTTTATCTCAACTCTGCCTATTTCAAGCAAGAGCAACACTCAAAAGATTTGCACAGCTGAAGTGATTACTGAAATTCCTCAGAAGCATTTGCTCAAACAGAGTAAACCCTTGACTAGCAGGAAAAATTTTAAAAGACTATATAAAAAACTTTTTCTTTACAAATGACTTTTGTTGATTCTCTGCTGACCCAAATCTGAAAAATGTCATGCAAGCTAACATATTTTAATGTTGTATGTGTTATAGAAATGTGTCAGCTTTTCTGGTCTTTTTCATCTATGGAGGTAAAACCAAATCTTCAGAAACAAAAGCAAGACATGAGTTTTATTTAACAAGCCATCATGCAGAGGAAGGACGACAGTGTTACTCAGCACTTTGTTGATACGAGAGGTGTACGTGCTGAAAGAGAGGATTTTTGTGCCTTCCTACAAAATGCCTCAAAGGACATAAAACAATAAACAAGCCTGACAGCACTCAGGTCTGACAGTGTGCTGAATAAACCTGAGTTGTGTGAATTACAATAGCTCATTTGTTAGAAAAAAAAGGTGCACTCAGAGAGAGGAAACAAAAAAATAGTTCTTGGCACCATCAGGGACAACACTCACCAGTCTGTAATGGGATCAATCTCATAAGGTATCTGTAAAAAAATTTTTTTTGTAAAGTACGGGAGATTTTAAAAGAGAGGTTGCTCTGAAAGACTAATCCTAGGTCCTGGAAAGGCATCCCCTTGGTCTGAACTGCACAACGGGATGTGATACTCTAAGAATCACATAATATTGAACTGTTCAGTTCTGGTGTCCCCATCACGTGGACCTCCTGGAGTGAGTCCAGAGGAGGGCATGAAGATGATCAGAGGGTTGGAGCACCTCTGCTATAGAGACAGGCTGAGAGAGTTGGGGTTGTTCAGCCTGGAGAAGGCTCCAGGGAGACCTTAGAGACCCTTTGAGTAGCTAAAGAGGCTCCAAGACAGCTGGAGCTGGGTTTTTGACAAGGACTTGGAGTGACAGGACTAGGAGCATCAGCTTCAGACTGAGAGAGGTAAGGTCTCAATCAGGTGTTAGGAAGAAATTCTTTCCTATGATGATGGTGAGGCACTGGCATGTGTCTCTCAGAGAAGAAGTGTCTGTTTCATTCCTGGAAGTGTTTAAGGCCAGGTTGGATGGGGCTTTGAGCAACCTCGTCTAGAGGGTGGCAAGCCTACCAAAGGCAAGGGGCTTGGAAATAGATCATCTTTCATGTCCCTTACAACCCAAACCATTCTGTGATTCTCATTCTATGATTATGTACTGCAGGAATTGAAATGGGAAAACTAATATTATCAATAATTTTAAGCACCAGACAAAATAATTTTTTTCTTCTCTGAACTTATCCCAAATTTGGGCAGAATTTTCCAAAGACCTTCCGTGGGAAGGTTTAAGGCAGGTCAGAAATGTAATGTAATCTAAAGCTACCCTCCTTCAGCTTGAAACCATTTTCCCTTGTCCCATCACTATTTGCCCTTGTGAAAATTCTCTCTTCAGCCTTCTTGAAAGTCCCTTTTAGGTACTGGAAGGCACTCCAAGGTGTTGAACAGCTACCTGTGCTGTCCTAGCAGGCATGGTAGCTGCTTGAGTGGGAATGGAAACCCTGGCTTTGGCAGGCGTTCTTGATGCCACTGGTGCTTCTGTCGCTATTACGTTCAGCAACAACAGCGCAGCCCCAGGAAATGTGGCAGGACGGAAAGCTGCTGCTGGCGTTTACCTTTTCCTCGTCGTAACCACTAGATGGGGCAAAGCACTCGCCTAACAAATTCCGTGTACCGTGATGTTCCCTTACGGACCCCAAGGGCAGCTCCAAAACCGAACACATCACGCGTTGCTCGCCCAGAAGACATCCAGGCAGGACGCTGTGCTGACCTGCACTCTTCCACTGCAGCCTATAAACTGCTCCACCAGCTCTGGGGCTATGTGCTCGCCTTCCCACCTCAAGGTACAGAACACTGTTTACTCGTGTCAGATTCCAACTCCAAAATTGAAAATGTCCAGTGACTGCTCCCACAGAAAAGGTGCCAGGCTAGAAAGCTGTTGCGTGGTTTCTCTCTCCTCACCCAGGCTGTAAACCACACCAGAAACTGTGGGGCAAATTCAGAAAAGTCTTTTCCGTGGACGTGTCCTTGGGTTTTCTCTCAGTCTCTCTCTCTCTCCGAGGCTCGGGCCCGGTGCCCCGGCTGCAGTGCCGCTTGGGGGAAGCCCCCCTCCCCGGGCGATGGTCCTGGTGTCCCCGGATGGAATAATAGCAGAACAGTCCAAAAAAACCCTTTGGTCTCAGCTAATTAAAATTAAAAACCAGCCAAAAAANCAGGAATGCTGAAGGCGTTATCTCTATATTTTGAGAACAACTGCCTCAGATGTTCCACCGCTTGCTTCTCCTTCTACCCCCTTTGCTCTCAGATCCTGTCTTAAAGGTGCAAAACTTATTTCTGGGCTAAACCAATGAAATGGGGATAAAAGCATCATACAGTCAGCCTAGGACACCTTCTCACTTAAATGTTCAATCCTGGGTTTTTAATAGCCAGCAACTAAGCTTGAAAACAGTAAACATTCATGGAATGTTAACACAAAAGTGCCAGGAAAGAAAACTCTTGCTGGCCTTCACTCTCCTATTGCAACCTGTAAACTGCTATAATTGTTGGTACACTGCACTGCCAGCACAGGTAAGATCCCAGTTGAACTCACCAGGTGATCTCAGTCAAACAGTGAAAAAAAGTGATTGTACACTTAAATTAGGAAGGCAAGTGCATAGCTCCCGTGTTGGTGCTTCAGTTTGTAGGATGCACAGGGAAAGAGCAGGCTACAACAGGAAGGTAAAGGCCAGCAACACCTTTCTGATCTGTCACCTATTGTTTTGGAGTTGAAACCAGGTATTGAGAGTATCTGAGCTTATTTGGTGGGGTGATGCATTTAGCTGGCTAGGCAAGTTCGTATTCCCATCGGGATGCACTGTTGAAAGGCTACGTGGGGAAAGATATGGCCAGGAACATCTTTTCGTTCTGTCACCTTTTGTGTTGGAGCAGTCACCAGGCATTTTCAGTTTTGGAGCTCTATCTCTGTTGAAGTCAGAGAGTGTGATTGTACAGTAGCAATAGGTCTCAGTGCTGACCACTTCTTTTGTGTAAGCCTTAGCTGGCAGCTGGCCTTTTTCTTGCTGGCCGTGGTCACCTCTGTGGTTAGGTGTTAGAGCAGAGAAAGAATTCTGGTTTTGTTGTTTCCCATGGGGATGCCAAGGCAAATTAAAGCCTAATAGCAGCTTTTAGCCTTGGCAGTTCCGTGTGCAAGTTTCCCTTTGCTTGTCTGTGCATTCCACACCACACCCATGGCCACCACTCCCGATTCCCAACAGCCCTGGGATGGCTGGGGACATTTCAAGAGCTGTGCATGATTGCTCATTAATTACTGGGTAATCATCCTGAGACTGTAATCTTGAGCTGATATTATTCCTGCACACCTTGTTAGTGTGGTTCACTAGGCCAAGCCAAGACTTCTCCGCAGAATCATCTCCAAACCATCTCTGCTTTGGGCAGTGGTTGGAGGACCTCATTCCCACCTGTGCAGGAGAGTCCTGAGCTATGTAGCTGGACTCGTTCTTGTATGCACCCAGGAAGTGCTATTTCTATTCTCTCTTACAGAGTCTGAACAAGGGTCAGAAGGCTGCAACACAGCACTGTAATCCAGGATTTTACTGAGTATACATCTGGCATTGACAGGAGTGTGTAGAAATACACTACTTGTACCGCAGCACCAGTACTCAGGATGATTGGTTGTAGACTGGAAGATGACAGTAGTCCACTTCTTGGGATATTCAAATTTTCCTTAAGCATCAGTGGCTCAAAGCATTTGCTTTTACCATTGATTGAACTGTACTCACTGTTTTGAGAGAGAGATCTTTTGTTGCTTTCAGATTCAGGCACACAGAAAATTAGAGCAATTACTAGTCTAAGTGAAGGGAGTGGGTCTTGTTTATACAATTAAAGACACTTCTACTAGAAGTAAAGAGGTTTGGGCCGCACCTAGACTTATTCTCTTATTCCACCTGTTGCTGCAGACTTCTGACATGTTTCTTAGCTACAAAATAGTAAAGCCCCTATTTAGTAATAGGCTGTCTCCAGAGACACGGTCTTCAGTGTAAGGGTTCCCTATGTTCAGTCATGCAGGATCTCTAGGACCACCACTGAACACAAATTATGTATCAAAGAATATCTTTGTTAATTTATGGAATTTTTTTTTTTTTTTTTTTTTTAAGGCCTGTGGCCTTATTTTTAGGAACTCAGCGCTAGAAGTGCTTAAACATTTCTAAGATATTACACTGGCAAATAGAGAGAGACTGGGACACAGGTGTTTCTGCTCATTTTTCTTTTCTTCCTAGGAAAAGACTGGAATAATGAGTTTACACAGAAGTAGTCTGCAAATAATGTACCATGTTTTTGAGCTCTGGTCATGTCTTCAACATCCCTTCCACTGAAATGTCTTCCCTATCCAGATAGGAGACAGAGCCCTCTTCTTGTGCTTGAGTTCTTGAGTGTGTCTTCTACAGTACACAGTGCAGAAGAGTGCTAGGGAGGGCAGAATTTTTCAGCCAACAGAGGTGAAATTCCTGCTGCAACCAGTACTGAGGCTGAGGTTGTTATTCCTGGTAGGCACATGCACACACACACCACAGATACAGATAAATGCACTGCCACCACACAGATCTACACAGACACACAGAGCATCCCCATGATCCCAAATGGCATCAACAGCTGTCAGGGATTCCTATCACCAAAAGTGATTCTCCTAGAAAATGCAATGTCCTTAAGGGAACATCCTGCAGTGTAATCTTACTGGTTGGGAAAAGTGAGAAGGGCACACAAAGTGATTTGATCTGCAGAGTCTTTGGTCCCTGGTCACTAGAAGAATGACTGGCTCTTCAGAAAAATGAGGAGGAATGCAGAAGACTTATTTGAGCTGCCTGAAGATTCACTCTTAAAGTTTTCTCCAGCATTATGTTGGCTGCAGGTCAGTTAAACCAAGTGCCGCCCCTTGCAGAATTACAGTGAACAGCACAGAAGGTGCATGTGACCTGAAATTGCATGTGGCAGTTGTTTCACATCACCAGAACAAAACCTGTTAGGTTCAATAACATCCCTGGAAAATGCTTTGTATTAAATGGAAATCTTGGAGTTGCGAGGCCTGTCTTGGAGCCATTACTGATATATTGTTAAAAAGACTGGAACAATGAGATCTTAACATACAAAGAGGGATCACCTCACTTTATACAAGACCTCTTCTGTCTTTGAAATACCAGTTCTCCTGAACAACCGGCAGCACATAAGACCATGTTAACTAGTTCTCAGGTTATCCATGAAATGATCTGGTCTTTGTAGTGTTTACAGTTTGAAGTTTCATGATCAAGATGCCTGGTTACCTGCATGGGGTAGTCCCCTTGTCTTTTTGTTTCTTTGGACCTTGCAGCTCAGGAACAGTTGCCCACAGGTTCTTGTTCCAACTCAATTCTAGCTGATGCTCTAGAAAGAGCAGATCTTGTGAAATGTTTATTGTCAAGGATTATAGAATCATCAAGGCTGGAAAACACTTCTGAGATCATCGAGTCCAACCTCTGACTGGCCACTACCTTGTCAACTAGATCATGGCAAAAAGTGCCAAGTCAAGTTGCTTCTGGAACATCTCCAGGGATGGTGACTCCACCACTTCCCTGAACAGTTCGTTCCAATGTTTAACAACCCTTTCCAGGAAGAAATTCCTCCTGATGTCCAGCCTGAATCTCCCCTGGCACAACCTGGGGCTGTTTCATGCCATTGCTAGTTGCCTGGGAGAAGAGACCAACCCCCACCTGGCTACAACCTTCTCTCAGGCAGCTGTAGAGAGTGAGGAGGTCTCCCGTGAGCCTCCTTTGCTCCCGGCTGAACAAACCCAGCTCTCTCAGCCACTCCTCTGCAGACCCTTCGCCAGCTCCATTGCCCTTCTCTGGGCACACTTTAGCATCTTAATGTCCTTCCTGAACTCAGGGGCCTAGAACTGGGTCGACTCAGAGAAGTAAAGGCAGAAATGTTTTTGGGGTATAAATCTCAGTTTCCTAAGATTGCAAACTCTTGCTTTGACTGGTAGAGTTTGGATGTTTCTGAAAGGGTAAAACCAGAGGATTCCACTAAATGGGAGGGGTTTGACTGGACAAGTGTGGGGGCTCATGTATTGCTCTCTAAAAAACAAAAAGATGTAAGGTCCAGATGAGGTCCTTTAACTACAAGGAGTAGGAGGTTATTCATGTTCTGAATCTGGAGTGAACAGATTCATTTTCTTTGTATCAGAATCCAAAATTTGAGATGACAGCATTTCAAAAAGGAAGCTCTCAAATATGTTTCTTTATTTTAACTCCATTACTGTCTGAGTGTTTTAAAGCCCAGTGAGTCAGTCTGCCCATGTCAACCTAAAGAGAAGAACAATATGAATAAGGGAACCAGGAAAACAGTGAAGACAGGAAAGCTTTGCTACTGAAGTGTAAATTACTTCTACTCTTTAAAAAAAGGCTCATTGTCACATATTTTTGTCCTTTGTGATCAAAAGAAATACATGTTCTTGGTTTCTTATGGCAAAAGTCTGTAACAATCAAATCTAAGAGTTGAATCAAGATGTCATTTTTTTTAAAGATTTTGAGCTAATTCAGAATATCAGCAACAGAATTACTACATAAAAATTGCCTTTTTCATGGATTATTGGGTATTTTGCTTCAGGATAAAAGAACTTTTTATACCAAGTTGTTCATTTAAATACAGTAATATTTAATAATAATTATATTGACTAAACCAATGCGTAGCAGTACTGATTGTTTGCACTGTTCCTGCACTCTTCTTGACCTCATCTATTCTTCTCATTACATGGCCCTGTGGATTCTCTGGCAGGCTTCGTATTTCTGTTGTTTCTGAAGAGAGACTGATGGCTGACTTTGCTTGTCTTTGCTGGTCTTTTTTTAACTTTATTCTTCTTAGCCTGCTCTGCTATGTTTACACTCACCTATTTTCATAATTTAGACACAGCAAGCATTTTTCAAGGACGTCTGTATACATTACATGATTTTATAGATAAAGAAAAATGGTTGGTATTTCAAGTGTTTCATGACATATGAGGCTGTAATACTTAATTTTTCAGAGGCAGAACTGAAACATATTTAATAAAGATGGTGTTGAAATCTTAGCACTTAATTTACTAACAGTCTATCTGTAACAAAGACCTTTCAGGTACTGAATAGTTTATGGTTTGCTCTTCTCAACAGACCTGTGTTACAATGTTTAACTTCGCCTGATCTGTATTAGACAGAAAATGAGCAATATCAGAAAAATGTTCCATCCATCCATTCAACATGAAGTGATACAGAACACTCTACCAACCACGCTATGGCCTCTTGCCAGCCAACATTCTGAGAAATACTTTCACAAGCAAACCTAAAAACTTGCAGCAAAGGATATGCCTTGGAAAAATAGAAGGCTCTGTGGGCAAATTTATCCGAAGTATGTAAACTTTAAGACATGCACAACACTAGTCAGAGATATGTTGGCTTTTTAAGACAAGATGTTTCATCACAGAGCATTTGATTGTGTTGTGGGAAAGCATATAACAGATTATAATTTCCTGAGAAAATCATAGACTAGTAAATAGCCTGGGACTGTTGTGAGAGTTTTCCTAAGTCAAATGGAAGCTGGGGCTTTGATCCCATAACCACCTCTTCCAGGTAAAGAAATCAGGCAATAAAACAGGTATTGTAATGTGTGGGGTGTGGTGGCTTGTCTGTACATCATCTCAGGTGAAGTCATGACTTAGAAAGTACTTGCAGTCCTTGCTATGAAGAGTTATGCAAATATAAAGTGAAGCCATAAAGCAGAAACAAGTAATTATATATTACTCACTCTTCTGGAAAATCCAAGGCTTCACTGCTGAAAGCTGCTCATGTTTCTCATTAACTTCCTGCTGGTTCTCTGAAAAAAGGAAAATAGGCATGACTTAGATCCATATTGACCAAGAATTTGAATGTCTCAGCTCCACATTCAGACTATGCAACATTCTGCATGCCAGATGGGTATTATTCAACTGCTTTGTTTTCTAATCTGTGACTGTATCTAGTCCCTAGATTCTGCACATAGATCTGCTGGGCATTTTGGGGGAGTGTAGGGATATTTGACATGACCTACACAAGCTAATTGGGGTATTGGATGTGGCCAGTCACAGCCTCACAGAATGCTCTGTTACAGCAGTGTACCTGCTAAACACTGAAATACTCACAGAAAATGACTCGGTTCAGCTTTAGTTGAAAAGTTTCACATTGCCCTGGCCTGTATGTGTGTCCAGTTGGAAAGAGAAGAAGAAGGCAAGTGCATCTAGTCTGATAAAATGGATTGGCAAATTCAACTTTGTTTGAAAGAAAATTAACTTGTGAAAAACATGCTTTTAATGTAACTCCAATCATCACTTTGACTCATCTAGAGAAAGAATGGAGGGGGGGAAAAGTATGTGTATATAAAATTTCTTAATAACAGAGAGTTAATGCAGTAACTTCCTGGTGTCTGGACGGAGTAAGTTGAAGACATGTTGATTTTCTGCTGTCCAAAAGGCAGTGACACGATTCTACCTTGAAAACCAAGCATACATCTGTATTTGCATTGCTTTGGTCTTGAAGTTGACACTGTTCCTCATTTCATCAAATTTCTAGCCCAACTATGATATCCAGTTACATCTTCCCTCATGCCAATACAAAGTGAGTCCACAGACTGGTTTAAGATTTCCAGTATCAAGGAACTTTCTGTGCGTCTTTCTTATGACTGCTGCTTTGTGTCAGGTTCATTCTCTCTCCAAGTTAAATCCTGATCTCCGTGCTTCTGGATTTATCTTCTTTGGCTCCTAGTTTCTTAATCATACAACTGAAAATTTCTTCTTTTTCCCTTCCGACCAAAAACACCTGGAACAGTTTCCTCCTTGCACTGGGATCTCAAGAATTTTGCCTGTCTTGGTACTGATGTGTTCTTATCACAACATGGCTACAATAGGAAGGGGTCCTCTGGAATCAGTAGTTTCACTAAAGTAATGAATTCAATAGCTTGTTTCCAGAGAAACATGTGCTTTTTAATTGTTCTGACTATAGAGTCTTCTAGGGTTTCAGTTTTTCAAACACTTTCTTTTCCATGTCTGGTTGTTAACAAGAAAGACCTCTTACCTTCCTGCTGAAGACACTGCACTTAAATAAAGGGTGAGCTTCTGGAGCAATTTACTCCAGAACGCTGGGGTTGTTTGCTAGTTCCTCCTCCTCCCTTAATTCTTTTTGCCTGTTACTTAGTACCTGTTTAAAGTAAGAGATGGGGTCTGAGGCACTTCAAAGCTGCAAATATCTATGACATATTCTTAACTGTTTACTGACGTCATTTCACCTGATGCAAGCAGCTTCCTTCACGGTGTGACTGCCCTCTTTGCATACCACACACCTGCCACTCTGCATTGCCACTGTAAGACCACGTCATCCTGGGAAGCTTTGTGTCATATTTCTCACCAGTAACACAGTGGGAATAGTAGCTCCCATAGCTCCAGCAGCAACTGGGGCAATTTCCTTTGTGTCCCAACTTGGTCATCAGAAAGGTTTTAGGAAAGACGAGTAGGCAAGCTGGTTAGGCATAGGTATAGCTGATGGAAAGAATAACCCCAGTGTAGCTACAGGGTTGAAAGAACATGTTTCACCATTCAGGCTGAAATCTGGCTTTTAACAGGCACACATCAATTTCTACACCAGATTGCTATAGTAGTCCTCATTTCCTCCTCATACCCTTTGCCACTGAAATAATTTCAGGTCCTCTCTGCATTGCTCAACACCTTTTTCAATGCCCCCAGCTCTTTTTCATGTTCCTAATTACTCCTGGAGTATACTCAGCTTCCTCTTCCCATTCACCATCTGTTTGGTTGAGAAGACAAATTGGAAAGGAAATTGCCTGTTACTTCCCCGGGGGTTGCAGTTACAGACTGCTGTTGTTTGGCTACCTTATTTTGTTTCAGATTGGCTCTTTTTTCCATTTCCTATGTAAGAATATGAATCCAGTTCCCAATTACTATAGATTGTTTTGTTTCCTTGGTAGTATTACCAAGAGTTTAGCCAACACATCAAGGAAAGGAAACTGATTCTTCCTTTCTGTTCAGTGGTTGTAAGACCACAATGAAGTTCTTCATCCAGTACAAGAAAGGCATTAACAGACTGAAGGGAGTCCAGTGGAAGGTCACTGGCATGATCAGGAGCTGGGACAAACCTACAGGAAGGAAATAGACTCATTAAGTTCAGCCTGAAGAAACAAAGACTACATTGGGACATAATTTCAGTCTTCTACAATGCGAAGTGGGATTATAGAGAAGAAAGAGACAGATTCTTCCTGGACGTGTACAGTGAAAGGGCAAGAAAAAACGGACACAGGCTATAATGGGAAATCTTGATTTAAGGAAAATAAGCGTTCACAGCATAGACAGTTAAGCATGAGAGCAGATGTCCAGAGATTGTATGGACTCTCCATTCATCCAGATACTCAAAACATGACTTCTTTGAAGCTAGCCCTGCTTAAAAGGAGACATTCAACCACATAATGTCAGGAAGTTCCTTTCTATCTAAATTATATTGTGATTCTAATCTTATTCTGAAACTTCTCAGATTTACTAAAATTCACCAACAGACTTACAAGTCATTTAATGGGGGGAGCAGAGATGAGGAGGGAAAAGCAGACTGACAAGCAGATGAGTGAGCAAATGAAGTAATGCGATCAGATTCCTTTCCCTAGAAATATACTTGTCCTGACCACTGGCAAAAATGGTAGACCACTAGCCAACATCATTCCTTGCTGAATGTTAGTGTCTGCAGTAAGAAAACCAGATTACCATTAAGAGTTTCCTTTAGGGCCATTCTGAATGCAGTTGTAGCTGTATTTGTGTTGATGCTGTATTTTTACCCACCCTGGCTCCCATGCAGACATGAAATAGCACTGTGTTGTGGTTATTTCTGTTGTGTGACATGTGTCTACAGGACACCTTTGCAGAATAAAGAAATACTTCAGCAGTGGCAAATACTAACAAGTTGAAACATTAATGCATCTTCAGCCAATGACACGATAATCAAAGAGGTAAGCTGCAATGAAACAATCATATAGGCAGGAACCGGTTTGGCTTGCAATACCTCATAGAGCTATGTGAAATATGAGAGCTTTCCAAAGCTATTGTTAGGGAGTTCAAGGAGTGTAAGAACAGACAGTAGTGAAGAAATTTAACACATGCAAATTTTATGTAAATATCTTTTGTTAGAGTGTGATTGAAGCTGTGGAGGAGGAGCACCGTCTCAGACCAGTTTAAAAACCAGGGACAGGCTGTCAGCTTGAGATCAGCCTATTTCTTCATGCACAGACATGTGGTCAAGGATTCTTCTCAGTATTCTGTCCTTGAACTGGTTTCCCATAGTGTCTTCTGAAACGTAAGTGGTCACACATCCTGTGTCTTTATAATAACATATTTTTTTTGTATTTCTCACCATTTTATTTCTTCTGGGACACTGCTATATCATAAATAGGATATTTGAGACATAGAACCTTAAATGTGTCAACTTGGAAGTAGATGATATTGAAGGATGGTTTGGAATGGTGCTCTCCATCATAAAACTGCTGTGAAATCTAGTGTGAATGACAGAAAACTGGAACTTCAGTAGCTGAAGTGTGATGTGCGTGGGAAAAGTGGGAAGGAGGCTCAGGAGTAGACTAGCAAGTTATGCTAATTTTTGGGATTGATATGCATCAGCAGCACTGGGGGAGCATGGTGTATGAGGAGGTGCTAGAGGCCACACAGTGGCTGGATTAAGACTATGCTCAATGGCAAACCCAGTACAATTAGTATTCATATTAGCACTGCCAGCATCCATGGCTTTATACAAACAGAACATTTCAGCCACAGTTTTCAAAATACACCAACATTAGAGCTTAAACCCTCTTCTCAAAAATTCTAAAGGAAAACGCTGTGAAAGACAGTTTAGCTTCCTCTGATGTACTGTTAGTTTTAATAGTTTTAATTTTGGTCTTTGAATTTCATGCAGCCTGAACTGGGAGAGAGAAAATAAAAATAAAGGCACTATGAGCTGGCAAAGCTGTGGGAGAAAAAAAGGGAAAGGATCAGATTAGGAAGAAAAAATTGTGTGATTCATGTTGTGCTACAAAACCAACTCAAGAATTCTGTCATACATTATTTGGAAACTCTAGTTTGGGTAGCAAACTGGTGGACAGCAACAGAGTTTTAGACAAACATAGCAAATATGAAGGAAGATTTTTCAGAGGAAGACTCCAGGGAAGGAAGGCTGCCCTAATTAGAGAGCCAAAGTATAAATAAAAAAGTTCAACTGAAGAAAGAAACAAAGGAAACCACATAGGGAAAAGCAGGAAAGCAGCGATATGGAAACAGACTAGAGCATGCAGATTAGATTGAGCATTCCCTGAAATTTTCTGCAAAATGGAAAAGCAAAATCATTTCTTGTGCATTAAGTGGATTGATTTTTGTCAGTTCTTATCTGAGAGATATCCAGAGAACAAGAAATTTAAAGATTGTTGCAACCGTTAACTAGTATTTTTGTCATTGATCCCAAGAAGAAGCTAAATATCACTCCTCCTTATGGGAGGCTGCAGAGGTTTAAGCACACATCTAGTTCGTGGGAGGACAAATGAACTATGCTTTAGCCACTTCAGAAATTGGAGCTGTGTAAATACCTGGAATGGAGAGGTGCAGTATCATGCTGGGTAAGACACTGCATAGAATGATGCCAGTCTCTCAACTCAAAAAGAACAGTGAGGGATTAAAAAGTTGATGTGTTTACTTAGAGTATTATTTAAAATTCATTGAAAGAAATGGAAGTCCTTACACTGGTTTGAGCAACCTTTCATGTCTTCCTTCACACCTGTGTCACTTCCGTGGTATTTTGCTCTCCTGTTTGCTCTGACTTTCCTGCATGACTGAACTCTCTGATCTGGTCTTGCCCTGTTACAGCCAGTATGTGCTGCTGGTGCCATCGGTTGTGCGGAGCGACGCTCCACAGACGGCTTGTGTGCAGTTACACAACCTCAGCGAGCCTCTGTCCATGAGTGTTGTCCTGGAATATGGCACCGTCCAAAATACTCTCTTTGAGGAACCCGTGACAGAGAATGGCTTCTTCAAGTGCAGCGAGTTCAAGGTATTTTCTCTTTTGAAACTACTGAAGATGGTGTAGTAGCTGGAAATAATTCTGATTGCAACCCTCCTTGTCAGCGAGGGAAAGCAGACGAAGTGTGTAGAAAGAGAGAAACTGTTGGAAAGGCTGACAAAGCAGGAGAAAGAAAGACATACGAATTGTAGGAGGAAGCTAGAGGAAGACTTTCCATCTCCATTCACAGAGTGAATAGAAAAAAGCTTTGGATTGTCATCACAGTTGCACACTCCTGATGGAACTGTTTAAGTATCAAGCAAGAGAACCCAGATGGGTCATGCTTATTCCCTTTCCTGTGACTGTGTAAGACAAAGAGTCCCCAGGTGAGGTCTTCCAGAATGCAGTATGAGAAAACACTTCAGAATTAAGGATATTTTGGCTGTGGCAACCTGCATGTAAGCAGGGAAATGCATAGGACAGAGCACAGCTTCAAATCTTATTACCTGGTGACAGATTACGGGACTTCCACAGCAGAAATACCCAGAAATTATTTCGCTGACAAAGGTGGGGCTTCTCATGGCTTTGCATAAGCTATTTATGACTCAACTGACAGTATCTTACTCAAAAGCCCTGGGCATCAGGGAACCTCAACATGTCTCATTTACCACTTTTCTTCTGGGGTTTTGCTCCTCTCCAGGTTCCTCCTGCTACTTCTGATCCCGTGGCATTCATTTCCTTCTCAGCCAAAGGCGCCACAGTCGACTTAGCTGAGAGAAGATCAGTGGCAATTCAGAATGTGGATGGTGCTGTCTTCATCCAGACGGACAAACCCCTCTACAAGCCAGGACAAAAAGGTGCATGAAGGGTTTGAGTCAGCTAGAGAAGTGAGAAATTGAGTGCAAGGGTGGGTCTAGGATGACGGAAACTTACTCTTGCAGAACAAAAATCTCAACTGAGTTTGGGATCATCAAAGTTAGTGAAAAATAGAGCTCACAAAACTGCAACAAAGTAGTAGAGTTCATGTGTTTGTACTGAGTTAATTGCATTTAGATCTTGGGTTCTCTCAGGTTTACTTGAGGACAGTCACATAAAAAGTATCCTTAAAAATACAGAAAATAATAGGTTAAGTTTGGAGCTAATAAAATTAATATAAAAATGAAGCAAGCACTTCATTTGCTGTCAACAGCCATTTCTCCTTAGCTCCTGATCTATTTCAAAGTGCTGATACCATCACAATATTTAAATGATGGTATTAGCTGTGGTGGAGTTAGCTATCTCTTTAGCATAATTGTACTTCAATGCTGCACAGAGTCTACACTTGGAAGAAAGACAAATTCTTCCTTCTCTATGATTTTTTCATTGAACAGGTTTGTACAAACAGGTTTTTTTTAGGAAATGTTCCAAAGAATGGAGTCCTTCAAGAAGGACTGAAGGCAGTAAATTGCATTTACTACAGAGGTTGTTTTAGTCCAAGTGGGCAATAATTGAAGATATTTCCGCTGACATTTGTTCTGGTTTTCTTTTTTCACTGGCTAAGATAATCCTCTCATGTTCTCTGGGCATTCTTTAGTTTTCCAAAAAGGCCTGGGCAAAGCTGTATATTGAAAATGATTTATCACTGCTAAAAAAGTAAATTATAGAGGCATCTGCATGTGACACCTGGGATAAGGTTTGGGGGTGATTATTGTCCAACCAGGTTGATGGTTGGACTAGACAGTCCTGGAGGTGTCTTCCAGCCTTGGTAGTTCTGTAATCCTTGTCTGTCCTGTATCTTTTTCAGTGATGTTTCGTGTGGTCACTTTGGACACCCTGTTGAGACCTGTTCAGGAGACGGTAAGTATGAGTGACCATCAAAACTTTTCAAGTACCCTCTTGAGGTACCTGTCCACTGAAACACTCACTTAGATATTGAATAAGAAGGGTCTCGAACAGGCTTCCTGATATTTTTTTTGTATTTGTATTTTTTGTATATTTGTGTAATTTTTGTATTTTTGTATATTTTTTGTATCTTGTGTATTTCTTGTAACTCCTTACCTTCACGTTCCATCATTTCCCTGCCTTTATAGAAAGCAAAAGCTCTGAGAGCACTTCTGGCAATCTCTCACAGAATACAGGTTTTGTAGTCACTTTTCCTGTCCCAGATATGTAGAAAAAGACTGGATGTTTTTGCAGAAAAGAGAAATTCACAAACAGGTTATCCTCTTAAAATTATCTCTTTAATTACAGACATGAGTTTTAAATTGTTTATTCAGCCCAGTCTTCTCTATCCAGAAAAAGTTGTTCACAGATTTCCTTATGTTCTAGTGTTTATCAGCCTTCCCTGTTAATTTATTGTTTTGATAATTTTTTTTCTCTCCCTTTATTTCCTCCTCCAGTATCCCAGAATCATCATTGAGGTAAGAGACACAACATGAAATTAAAGCACAAGTTCCTTTGGAAAGACTGTGCTTCATCATTCCCCATAGAGTCAACAGTTGAGGGAGACTCGTCCAGAACACACCATTTAAAGCTAATGGATTTCAGGTTGAACAGTGGCAATATCTTCTATCAAGCACTAGAGGAGAAGAAATCTGCAGAACTGGAGCTGTTAGTCAGAGAAGGCATGGGGTTGCTGCTCTGTCTTTCGTTAGAGTTCAAGCAGGAGTCTTCTGCCCAGTCTTACCTTGGGGGGACCACAGTAAATAACTGGTGAAATAGCTCCATTCTCATGCATGAGGCACAGGAATAGTGACCTTCTGAAATGCTGTGTCCTCATGAGGGTGGGCTAACAATGAATCGTCTTCTACCACATTTCACACCACTACTTCTCCAAGCACTGTCTGAGAGAGGCCAGCATAATACTCCTGTTTTACAGAGGCAGTTGAGTCAGAAAAATTTATGTCTCGAGAGTTACAGAGAGGAAGCCTGTGTCCCATACGCAACCTGTGTCCCAATCAGGAACTGTTTCTGAATGATATAAAGCCATCTGTCAGTGCAGCTAATTCCCAGTTAAACATAAACTTAGCTTTGCTTAATCCACAAGCAGAGGTGGAAAGTCAGAGGACACGTCAACAGCCCCAAAGCACTCAGCCTGTGACACATTTAGCCAAAATGTCAGGAGACAGCCCTTGAAAGAAGGCAAGAAGTATGATAAAGATTTTGCTACATCTCTTTCTTCCAGGATCCAGAGCGAAACAAGATCTTCCAGTGGCTGGAGGTGACATCTAAGCACGGAATCGTCCAGCTGTCTTTTCCACTCATCCCAGAGCCTATTCTAGGGTCCTACCAAATCACTGTGGAGACAAAGTCAGGTGCAAAAGAGTACCACTCCTTCAGAGTGGAGGAATATGGTAAGAAAAGGCTCATAAACTACCCTGTGCTAGCAGTGAGGCTCTGCCTAAGTCAGATAACAACTGCTAGTGCAGAATTCAAGCCCTCTGAATTCTCCACTTCATGCCTGGATAAGAAAGACATGGAGAGAGCTAGGTGGACTGGTGCATGAGAAACAGGCCTTTCCCAGCTACTGCTGCTGACCTGGGATAAAAGATCACTTGAAGAGGGGTGGCACAAGCGATGCATTTGATTTTATTATTTCACTTAATCTGTTGCCTTTCTCCTTCACTGCAACTGGATTGCAAAATAATTTTGTTCTCCAGGGCTTAACTAGTTTCAGGCACTGGCATTACTCATTTTTCTTTAAGAAAAGAGATTAAAGTGTTTTACCGTGGGTTTTGCTGTGACTGTTATAATTATTAGTATGATTATAATTTAATTTTAAAGAAGTTACTCATCTTACCACTGAAGGTTATTTTTTCTATTGTAATATACTACAGCCAGTTCCTAGTTAGATTCTTCTTTGATCCATTTCCTCTCCCTTGTCGTTGAAAATGTCTTTGCCAACTGTTTTTCTACTGTCTCACACACACTCACACCTGTGTATGGCATGCAATTGCTGATCAGTCATATTCACATTACATTCTCAGTGCTGCCAAAATTTGAAGTGACAACCACTGGACCAAAGACAATTTCTTTCTTTGATGAAGAAGTCAGGGTGAACGTTTGTGCTTCGTAAGTATCAGAGCTGAAGACAACACAATTGTGCACAACAAATGGGATAGGGGTTGGATGGTGGGCTTTGCTGGGTAACAGAGATCCTGCTGCTGGTTCAGAATGTGGCTTAGAGCAATTCCTTTAGCTATGACTTTCATGATATAAGATAGAATAACTCTGTTCCTGCTACATAGCAGAATTAAAACTGGGAGATTTTGTGTGTGTCCAAATCAAGCACTTCATACCTGCTAGCTGTTGTGTTTTATTATTACAGAAAAGAAGAGTCTATGACTAAAATTGCTGCCAAAGTGCAGGGTGCCAGGAGCTAAAAGGGTGAATAGGGCCTTTCTGCAATATGTTCTGATTTGTGTAAGGTACTAATGAGAAAAAGCAGGAGGGAATGGTATCCTGAGCCCAGTATCGCTTTCCATCTTCAGACCTTAAAGAATGACTGCACCAAAACAATGGTGAAGCAGGGTTTTTTAACAAAATGGCAGAAACAGCCTAAAATAGTAGAAGGGAATTCTACTAGGACTGACTGACTGTAATTCCCAGCTGCTCTTCTGTCTGTGCTCTGGGCACTCCGGAGGGATTTAGAGTCTGCCTTGCTCTGTAACCTTTGCAGGTCTCATGTTAAATCCATATGATTGAATTCTTGTGTTTCTTCCTCTCCTAGGTACACTTATGGCCAGCCAGTGCAAGGGAACGCTCGAATTAATGTGTGTCAGCAGCGCTTTTACAGTCCACTGTGTGAACAAAACCGGAAAAAAAACTGTGAAGCTGTCACTGGACTGGTATGACCCATAACAAGTCTGTTCTCCCTTGTCAGTTTTACTACTCAATATGTAGCACAGTATTTGGTGGCCTCATTAATTTCCAAGGGAACACCAGAGAGACAATCTCAGTGGTGTGGTTTTTCTCACTATCTCACAGACAGTGCTGAAACACCTCACTAAAAGACTGATTTTTCCCTCAGAAAGAATCAGTAGGAAGGACGGAAGCTTATGAAACTGAAAATTTGTAATCATTTCTGAAACACCAGGGCTGTGTTCTTACCAAATCTAATCAGTAGACCTCTACTGGGAGTCTTTGAGGACACTTACTATTGAATGAATTATTAATTTGTCCAGTAGCTCAGACTCAATGTGGTGTGGTCACAGAACACAGGCATCATGCAAGATGGGTTTAAGAAGGAGCATGAGCATTGAAAAGATTATAGGGCATATGGGGAGAAGTTTCCAGGTGCTAGAGTAAATGATATTGCAACAGTCATCTGGTATGGGAGCTGGGGAGCAAGAAATGTAACGTAGGAGGAGGGCTCTTCAGAGACCCACTAATACATAATGAGGAGCAATTTTGCAAACCTTGAGAAAAATGGATTTTCCCCTTTGTGCTGCTTTTTCAGCTGGGGAAGGATGGCTGCCTCAACACTGTCATCTCCATCAAAAAATTCCAGCTTTACCGCAGCTATGCCAGGATGTACGCCAGCCTCAACATAGAAAGCATCGTCACTGAAAATGGGACAGGTAACACCAGCTGGAGGTTTGGAGGAGCTGATTAAATCTAATGCATGGAACTTCCTGAGAGGAATCCCCTGGATCACCATCTGTGTGCCAAACAGGCAGCAATCATGGTTTTCTTTGTGTTGCTGTCCCTACAGAGCATCACCACTCCATACAGCTTATCAAAGGGAAGAGCTTTCTGTCCATGTCTGATTTCTGTTTCCTCTCCTTTGTACTGGGTGTGTCTCACAGGTATCCAGATGAAGGCCTATGACTATGTTTCAGTCAACCAAGATAATGACCAAGTGCAGTTCAGGAATATGGATTCCTATTACAAGAGGGGAATTCCTTACCATGGTGAGGTAGGTACATGAGAGGATCTATTTAGCCCCAAATTCCCTGAGGTCCAGCATGATGATCTCCATGTTGCCCCATTTACGGCTGTCACCTAAATGTGCTGTCAACTTCCCATGATAATGCTGAGTAACAGTGACTGCATAGTTCTCTTGATACTCCTAGAGAAAAAAAGAAAATTGTATCACACCTGGTGTGTCAGGATCTCTCTTCTGCTGTAGTCAGAGGATGCCTAAAATGTCAGTAAGTGGACGATCATATGAGTGGAGAAGAAAAGTCTTCAAGGAAATACCTCAGGAACAGTTGTGCCTAAACTAGAGGTAGAATTTACCCTGTGTTGCATCACACAATCCAAGAGATGTTTACTTAAAGCAGTATAGGTGTCGGAGCACATTCCTACTTCATAGCAACCTACATATGCTGGATAAATCCAGGCACACAAAGGATGATGACCTGTACAGCATCATCCTGACAAGCAGCGGAGACACTGGGTGTGCACAGGTGCTTAGGAGCTGAAAGGTGCTAGTGAGCTCCACAGGTTGCCTGTGGCCATGAAGTCATCTGGTTGTTTTAGGTGTGTTAATCAATGTTCTCCAAAGGATGTTCCTCCTCCCTTTGTGACGCATAGTTTGTTCTGCACTGATGGGAATTTCCCACTGATGGAAATTTTCCTATCACACAACTCCTACCCAAAATATTGGGAAGCATTTACCTCTTCAATACATTTCACTCCTGATTTCTAGTCGCTGCAATTATCCTCAGTGCTCAAGTGAGCATCCTCTAGTAACCAGAGCTTTTCTTTTGTTGTTGTTCTTTGGTTTTTTTTCTGAATCTCTTGGGTATTCGTTATGTTCAGATCACTGTGACAAAGGTGGATGGAGAGCCTGTTACCAACAGCACTGTCCTCCTGGAGCTGAATGGAGAACATCTGGCCAGCTATACCACCGACAAAAATGGCACTGCTGCTTTTTCCATTGACACATCCAACTACTTTGATCCCAGTCTTAAGCTAACAGTAAGTAAATACAGACTACAGTCTAATTCATTTATAAATACCTAATGGGAGAGAGGGTTCAGAAGGAATACCTGCAAACTTTGTGGAACTCATGTGAGAAAACAGCAGTGCCTGCGAAGAGGTACACTGCACCCCAGCTGTGGTTTGGGGTTGTAGTGATCTTCAGTCCCTCCCGACTTTACCCTCCCCTCAGAAGCTCTTCCTGCATTCATCTTCCTTGTCTTTATTCTCTGTGTTAGAGGACGTTCCTCAGAGACTGCACTGACTTCCCCATCTAGCCTTGGTGCATGCCAGCATCTTTCACTGCTGCTGCCTGCTTCCCTGTGCTTCTGCTGGCACAAACTCATGCCTGTTGTCATCACATGGTCATGCTTTTCTTCTGGTGAGATGGGAAGAGCTGAGAAAAAGTGTTGTTTGAGAACAATGCCATTCTAATTCACTGTAAGTCCAAGCAGTTTATGCAACTGGGTTCAAGCCTGAAAATACTGAAATAATACACCCCTATTGCAATGTGCCACAAGTATCTGGGTGCCTGAAGGTGTTCAGAAGGCCGCTCACTCTGGAATGGTGAAGCACAAATTTTTCACAACAGTTCTTGCTCATGGCTTAAACAGCCTCACAGCATCAGCTTCCCAACAGAATATTTTGCAGGAAAGATGCCTCTGCCTCTCACCAGCCTTGCATTTTGTTTTTTTCCATACTGTTGATTCCCCATGTATGGTTTTCTGTTTTGTAGGTCAAGCAGGCACCAGACCAATGTGCAGACTTTATCTGGGGATTTGATAACGAGCCCAAAGCCTCGTTCCTTGTCCGGCGTTTCTACTCCCGGACCAACAGCTTTCTGAAAATCGAGCCAGTGACAGAGGAGCTCAGCTGTGGCCAGCAGCGAACAATCAATGTTCATTATGTCCTCAACAGAGAGGGCTACAGAAATGCCACACACACAAACTTCTACTATGTAGTAAGTCCTAATGTTACTTCTAAAACCTCTTTTTTTCTCCTTCCCTCAGACCCCTTATAAGGCAGAAATCTCACTATCAGACAGAGGTTATGGATCATGGCTCAACTGGATGGCCTTCAAGGCGTCTCAGAAGAATACCCAAAATCAATGATTTCATGGTGGAAGGGAAAAGGTGCTTTTGGTCCCTTTTCATGAGATTTTTCTTTGCCTAGGTGATGACAAAAGGAAAAATAACTCTAAGTGGCCAGAAGCAAGTCAGCATTTCTGGTGGTAAGTTCCAGACTTAGGTATGACTACTTGTACTTCAGGGAATCCTTCTGAGCACCAGAGCATAGTAAGTTTTGCAAGTGATGAAAGCAGAGAACTGTGGCTAAAGCAGGTACTAGTTCCTAAATCCCATGACCTGTCACTACTCACAAAATCATTTTCTTTTGCTGCAGCATCTAGCCAACTCCCCATATCATAATAAATTTTATCTTGTTAACAGAAAGATATTTTGTTGTGTTCAAATACATGGAATGCAACCTTCATCTCTTTTATTGTATTATTTTTTTATGCCAAGGAGTATTTATGGTCTCACAGTTATTGTGTGACATCCTAGTCCTCACCAACTAGAATAATAAAATGTTTTGAACTTTGGAATAATAGGTGTCCCATTTGACAAGGATATTTAGCAGTCAACTCTTGAAATTCATTGTCCTTTCAGAAGTCTCCAAATACCCACAAATGACAGTCATCCTGACCTTAATTCTTTCATTGTTAAAAATAACTTTTCATGCAGACCCTGGTCTATTTGCACACTTCAGGAGGTGGGTTAAGTAAGCCTCTCTCCCTATATAGGACTTGTTTCATATTTACTATCTTTGGTCTTAAGCTTAATTCCCTGTCCATATGCTTGTAGTTTTCATCCATGTAGAGAAGGACTTCCTATTTCTTAGTGTTAACAGAACTCTCCTTTAATTCAAGGTATTGCTCTATTTCCTCTGATGTAGGAGGCTCTAGTTTTGAGAGCCAATGGCAGTGTTGTGCTCTTCCCATAACAATCGTGCACAGATTTCCATGTTCAACTTCTTCCCAGCTCAGACCTCTTTCTGCTAAGCACTCTGCTCTCAGTATCCTCCTGTTTGTGTCTGTTGTCTTGTTGATGGGAGCTGTTCCTCTGAGATGAATCTTCCAGTATCCAGTTCCCTGGGTTTTAAAGTTGCTAATAGGTTATTAATAAATATGTGGTCCTTCTACCAAAGCTGAAGTTTGTCTAAGCTCTTTTGCTGGCTTGCCCTCCCCTGATCCATGTTCCTTCCACAGCTTCCAGAGGTACATTCTCCATCACACTGACCGTCACTGAGAAACTTGCCCCCAGTGCCAGATTGCTGCTCTACACAGTGCATCCTCACGGAGAGATAGTGGCTGACAGCTCCAGGATACACAGTGAAATATGCTTCAAAAACAAGGTGGAAACCTTTGCTTTGTTATTAGGGGATATATCAGGGTTTGCTGAAAAGCGGTCAGGAAATGACCTCATCAATGCACTGGGGATGGCATTCAGGAATGGGAAAGGTGCAGGTATGTTGGGGATCATGAGAAGCTGTCCCTGGAATTGGCACATATGGTCAGACTCAGACAAACCTCTCCGAACAGTGGGGAGAGAAGGGGGGCTGGAGGGTAATGTGAATTTTTACGAAGGGATCCAGAAGGGCCGTCTAGCGGTAGGGGCTTTGTCCCACAGGGAATAGAGTGAGTGCTGGTGAAAGGTGAGATTTAGATCTCTGTGCCAATCCGATTTGCCTAATTTCCATGGGGTTGTCTTGGATTTGCTCTTTTCCAGGTCCAGCTCAAGTTCTCTGAGAAGCAGGGTCGCCCGGGCTCTAAAGTTGGACTCCACGTGGAAGCTGCTGCCAACTCTTACTGTGCCCTGCGAGCAATTCAGAGCGTCCTTCTTCAGTCTGGGCAAGAGTTATCTGCTGAGAGTGTAAGCCACATCCCCAGTCCTGCGTTCTTTTGAACTAGGAACACCCAGTTCCCACGTGTGATGTCTCTGCTGCTGACAGTATTTTTATTTTTCCTTTGGAAACAGACATCTGTGATTAAAGGAAGATCTAAGGCAATTGTACGCTTCAAAGAAACTGATAGCACAACACTGCTTTTGGGAAGTGTGGCAGTGTAACACATGTTCCAAGAACATGCCTTATGTAAATTCTTGACAGTATATTTCCTCATGTGGAGTGATTATGTCAAAATTACATTTTTATGGCTCAGATAGGCCTTGGGCCCATAACAAAAGCTGCAGATGACATCTAGCATCTTGTAAAACTCCAGTCTCCTCTTTGTTGAACTCAAGAGTGTATCTCCACGCTTTATGCTCAAGTTCACTCCATAAGCTTTGAATATCTGTGATTTTGCACCTGCCTGAGACCTTCCTTGTGCTTACACAAGTCATTCTCACCTCCAGGTATACTACCATCTTGGTGGGGGTGATTTGTATGGCTATTACTACAAGGGGCTCAACCTGGAAGATGGCAGGCCACAGGAGTGTACCCCACCCAAAACCATCTTTTCTGATGGCTTGTACTTTGAACCTGTGAATGTCAGTCGTGATGGAGATGTCTACAGGATTTTCAGGGTATGTGGTCTGTGTGGAAGGCTAAGTGGGAGAGGTTCCAGAAGTATTCTGGCACATTAGCATTCAGCTTTCTCAGGTGGTGGTTCTTACTGCTGAGAGAAGGCAGCTGATGTCTGAAACAGCCTAAAGCCTCCCGTCACCCAGTTTCTGCCCTTTTGTCCTCATCACTTACTCAGGAGGTCTGAAAATCGCTGCTAGAAAATCACTGGGATGCAGCACATGGTTCAGTAGGCATTTCCTAAGCAGGACCATGGCCTTGGCTCATGACTCCAGGCATTCCTTGTGAAGATCTGTGTCTGTGCTGCTGCCCACTTGGCTCCTGATACACAGGACTCCACTGCCCATGGGCCCTAAGGCCGAAGACATGAGATCAACATCACAATCATCATCACTGTTCTTTACAGAACACAAGGTGTCACTGCTCTGTAAGAAATACACAGAGGTTGGCGAGGTAGAGTTGAGACATTCAGGGCTGAGAGAATGGGATGAAATGGGATGAGGGAGGGGAGAAATGAGGAATGATAATCAGTGATATGCACTGACAGCTAGTGAATGCCCTGAGTGATTTGATAGATTCTTTCACATTTAGGATATGGGTCTGAAAGTGTTCACCAACTCTGTGCTACGGAAACCTGTTCTGTGCAATGAAGACCGATCAGACACGGAAAATTACCCTTCTCACTATTATGATGCCAATCTCAAGGGCTCAGGTAAAAGAAGATTCATTCTGTATCTCCAGTCTCAGTCCTCCTGGTCTTCAAAATTGTTGCTTGTATAAAATAACAGCCAGTATATTAGGGGGGTTTTGGGAAATAGGCCTGTGTGTCCCAGCTGGCATCGTGTAATCTCCTTCTGGCAGTTCTTGCCATAGAATACATTTTCTCTCACTCAGGTGCAGGTGTAAGTAGAAAAAACAGGAAATACTGTGATGCTACTTCCTTCATAAACTGATATTGGCTTTATAGGGGTTTTCAGGTCAGAACCTTTCATCAAATCATAATTCAATTAAATATTTAAAAGTAAAGACTTCACACAGAATGTGGCACACTTAGCACATAGTCTCCAAAGCCTTTATAGATCAGCAAGAGTTATGATTATCTCTTTATCAAGTCAGATTGCTCAGCAAAAGAGGAAAAGTAGCAGTCATAAGTTGCCACAAGGGAAAGTGTTATGCAACATTAGGAAAAGTTCTTCCTCATGACAGCTGTGGTAGACTAGAAAGAGTTCTCCAGGAGGTTTTAGAATCTCCATCACTGCTGGTTTTCAAAACTGAGCTGCACAAGAAGCAACCTGATCGGACTTTGAAGTTAGTCCTACTTCAAGAAGATTGGACTAGAGAACTACAGGGGTTGCTCCCAGCCTAGATTTTTTTTTTCAATGATTCTTGATTCTATGATTCTAAGTCATTGTAAAACATTTATAAGCTTTGATAACAATATTGGCTACTCTTGCCCATTTGCAAATCAAAAAGAGCTAGTTGTAGGGGATGGGGAACACACTTTTCTAACTGAATGATAAGACCGTTCAGTATGAAACAAAGTGAAATGTCTTGTAAAATAGCTAATTTTTCCAGTATTTTCCCATGGAAAAAGAAAATAGATAAGAAATTGTTTCTTTGCATATCCCCATATCTCTTGGAATTCTCCCTGTTATATGGGGGGAAAAAAAATCAAAAAATGCTCAAACAGGATACTTAGTGTTCATTTGTGGTGTGAAGCATATCTGACAGAAGTTCAGATTCTTCTCACATGATGTCTCCTTTAATCATATCCCCACTTCTAGATGAGTCACGGATTATTGGTGGGAGTGGTGTTGTCAGCACTGTTCGGAAATTCTTCCCTGAGACCTGGATTTGGGAACTGGTTAACACTGAGTAAGTATGTTTATCTTCACTTCCTTCTTCCTTTTTGAGTGATTCATTTAGGTAAAATGGACTCTGGGAAGGAACCATGGAACATATGCTTGCTTTGTAGATGTGGGTCTACTTTTCTCATCTTGGTCAATGACAATTGCATACAAATACTCTGTGCTCTGTCTTTCTGGTGGGGAGAAATAAATAGGGGCTAAGAGTGAAACAAAAGTATTTTTTAAGGAGAGAGAAGGAGCTTGTTATTTTTAATCCAATTTTTAGCTCAGCAGCAAAAAACTCAGTTTATTTTCTTTCAGGCTATCACAACATCTGCAATCAGAATATTTCTGTCTTAACTATGCCGTCAGATGCTATTCTAGAACATTAATCTAAATTAATTGATTCTAATCTGTGTGGTTGGCCATTCTGGTTTTTCACCAATTGGTATTTTTAAATTTAAAAAGTTGAGTATTTGAGTGCTTCAACATGTAGTTACCCAGCACCTTTATCTTTACTTCAAGCATTATAAATTTCATTTTTTTTTAATATATGGAAAGGTATCTTGTAGAAAGTGAGATGAAAACAGAAGTTCTAACTCAACCAGAAAGCCTATTCTAGAATTTGTCTTGAAAATTTCCGAAGATCATTTCTCATTCTGTGGTTCTTTTTCTCTTCAGTTCCAGAGGAGAAGTCGATGTCTCTTACACCATTCCTGACAGCATCACGGAGTGGAAAGCCAGTGCTTTCTGTGTGCAGGATGATGTTGGGTTTGGCATCTCCTCACCTGTTTCCCTGGCAGCATTCCAACCATTCTTTGTGGACCCTACCCTGCCATATTCTGTCACTCGAGGGGAAAAATTTAATTTAATAGCCAATGTATTCAACTTCCTCAACAAGTGTGTCCAGGTATATCAAGTTCCCTTTTACTTCCTATGTGGTTTGCTTGTTTCCCAGAGATCTTTTTGCTCTTGAAGGAGGAACCTCAGCAGAGGGCATGGGTACTGTGCTGTGCTAAACACAATAAATACTGAGTAATGCAGCATCCTCCTTTGCTCTGCAGCCTGATTTTAAGGTCATTCTCCTTCGTTTTTAATCTGTTCCTTCTTTCTTTGTCTCAGATCAGTGCCATACTGGCACAGTCAAGTGACTACGAGGCAGAGATCCTTTCATCGGGGGGCAACACAGCAACAGTGTGTGCCAATGAAAGAAAAACATATATTTGGGCTGTTAGCCCCCAAAAACTTGGTAAGTCTGTCTCTTTACCGCCTTGATATATCCTTGTTTCTTCTCTCTACTCCCACCCTTTAGGGCAGCATCAATAATCCACAAGCAGGCATTTCTGGACAGCTCCATTAATTGCTCCAAATTTAGCACTGGACCTCTGCTAAAACTCCCTTAGATGCACTGAAGGAACAGTGAATTGTTCTGGTGTTTTACCTCTTCCAGTTTTTGTTCAGTCCATTTCCTGCCCATTTTAGGAAGAACTCTTCACTTGCCAGGTGTATGAAATACTGACAGGATTTCATGTGCCTATGATCTTTCAGCTGACAGTTTTGTATCTAACCAAATGTATTTAGTAAAAACAAAATTTGCTAAGAATTTTGTACTGGATTCTCAATGGGCAATAAGGACACTGCTCCTTCCTAGTTTTATAGCTGTGTTAATCTACACTGCCTTCAAGTCCTCATTGTCTTTTTTTTTTTAAAAAGCGGTTGTAATTACTTGCATGTGTAAGTGCTCCAAAAGTTGAAATATGAATAAAGGCAGAGGAGCCATAATTAAACTATTGCAACACTGCCTTAGGCCAGAGGAAACTCAGTACAAGGCTAAGAAGTGGAAATTGGTAGGGAATGTCCATTTTTTGGCCAGGGTGACCCCTCTGTCACTCCTCATACCAGGGCCCCAGGCAAGCCTTCCTTTCCACTAGTGAACGGATATGGAGTCTTCATGAAGTTTTACTGAGCTGTCTTCAGAGAAAATACTTTTCTCAGACATTCATCAACCTAAAAGAGGCAGTCAAAACCAGGGGTAATTGTAGACATTGAAGGTAACTTCATTTTCTTGGGCTGGTGTGTGGCTTTCCAGGTGAGGTGGAATTCGTGATTACTGCTGAGGCCAAACTGAGCACCAGAGGTACTGGAAACAGCACATCTCCAGAAGAGAAGACCATTTACAGGGACACCTTATTTCAAACCCTTCTTGTTGAGGTATGGTAGGAAATCTGCAGGTGCTTTGTGCCTCGTGGAGACTGAAATTCCTATGGCTGAGGGTTAGAAGCAGTTAGGAGGGAGGGAGGGAGTGCAGTACAGTGAGAAGGGACCTGTGTGCGGTAGGCTTCTCCATATCAAAGTAAGAGTGAAAATCTCCTCCTCCCACTGTCCTCCTTGACAGCATGAGCAAACATGTCCTGACAACCCATGTTGCCAGAAGGGAGGAGATTCCATACCTTACTTTTAAGCACCTTTAGCCTGTGACTCGAATACTAGGGAGGAGGGAGGAGGGAAGATATATAAGGAAAAGGATTTATCTTGAGCACCATAGAGCAACAGCTACATTGAATTAATTTGATAGAGTCCCTCTCTGAGGCTGGAAATATCCACTTTCAACTGCTTGTCAAGTAGGAAGATGCTCTGGATGGGATGTTGGGTAAGAGAGAGGAAGCCATGGACCTAGAGATGTTCTAGTGGCATTAGGGTAGGACTGGGTACGAGAGGTGCACGGTCTGGATAGCCATATTTGCATACTGTTTTACACTGCTAAATTGTCGTGGTTTCATGGTGATGTTCTGCACCTTTCTTTCTCTGCCTGACCACTTCACTGCAATCACACAGCCTGAAGGTATTAAAAAGGAGTTGACTCAGAGCTCCCTCGTCTGTGCAAAAGGTAAGGCAAATTCATTCATTCATTCATTCATTCATACATTCCTTCGTTCATTCATCCATTTATTCTGGGCAGTAAAGTGGAATTGCTTCACTGTCTTGTAGACCTTGTCCTACAAAACCAGAGACCCTTTCAGGGGAGGAGAGAGATTTTCAGGGTCAGAGTTGTAGGCTAAAATTCAGGATTTTCGGATACTTTTGTCTCATTGGGCAAGTCTCTGTGGCATTTTCTTTACCCAGACTGAAGACTGTAGACATTGCTGTAGTTATGTTTATGAAGTAAAGTCTTCTGTAAAAAACCCCATAATTTTAACAATTCTTTTTTTCACATTTTCTCATCAGGCAAAACCATTTCTGAACAAGTGTCTCTCAGCTTGCCCAGAAACCTAGTGCAGGGATCAGCTAGAGCTTATTTTTCTGTCATTGGTAAGTTTAGTACTTAGACTAAATGGAAAATGGTGTTTCTCTTGTGCTCCACCAACTACCATCATGTATACACACACAAACTGTATGTAAGTTTGAAGAAGTAATTATTCCTGATTTTAGAAGGTAAGTTTTCTACTTTGCAAAATGGCAGTGAGGCAACAGTTGCTCATAATTCTCTCATATCAAGAGAGGACAAAATAGTCCAATAATTTCCATTTATATTGCATTTCAGATTATACTGCATTAGCATATCCAGTTCAGTATAGTAAAACAGCTGATCCAGATGAAAAGTAACATAAAGAAGACTTCTTTGAAAAAAATTATCTTAATTTCTTGGAAAGAAATCTTCATAACTTTGCTGACTGCATAATTTCAAACTTATCATTTTGCATAATGAAAAACATTTGTAAGTCAATAAGTTCCCATAGAATAAAAGTTTCAGGTCCCAATTGACTCTACTAATCTGAAAGTCATTATTAAGACCTGAGGGTTCTCTTCAGTGAAAATTTTTTGAGGTTCTGAACTCAGACTGTTTTCTAAACTTGTCTGTGCCCATACTGTGTGAGATGTGCTGATGCTGTGCAATTACAGCCTCTGCAGTCTGTCAGCATTGTACCCCACACAACATTTTCACATGTACATGCAAAGATAGGAAGCAGGTTGTAAAGGGCAGGGTAATCTTACCCTTCCAAGGATTCACAGCTGTTTCTCAGAAGCCATGCCAGCCAGTATTGGTGCTCATTTTTTTCTCTCAGATTCTCAGTTTCTCCCAGGTGTCCGTCATCCAGATAATAAATGAAAAATGGGGGCATTTCAGCACTTTTCTTCTATGACGTGTCTTTGGTTACCATGATTACTTTATATTAGTCATTGTCCTTGGGTTCATAATAAGGTGGTATAGAGCAATGTGTAATGCTGTGTAATGAAAACATGTCTGAACTGAGCTGACTTCTTACATTTTTCACTCTGCAGGAGACATTTTGGGTACAGCCCTGCGGAACTTAGATAACCTCCTCCATATGCCTTATGGCTGTGGAGAACAGAACATGGCCTTGTTCACACCCAACATCTATGCCCTGGATTATCTGAATAAGACTGGGCAGCTGACTGAAGAGATTAGAGTCAGGGGTACTGGATATTTATCCACAGGTGAGAGGTTTTCAGATTCTTCCATCTTCTTTCCCAGGGAAATGGTCACAGGACCAAGCCTGACAGAGTTTAAGATGTGTCTGGACAATGCTGTCAGGGACATGGTGTGATTTTTGGAGTCCTGTGCATGGTTAAGAGGTGGACTTGATGGCCATTGTGGGTCCCTTCCAACTCAGAATAATCTGTGATTCTGTGATCTAATATTGTGATTGTGGGCTTTGAACTCTTCAGCTCTACATGGTGAGCACTAATCTCTGAATTCCAGCACCACAGTTACTGCATAGGAGCAGGCAGTGAGAGCACCCCAAAGCAGCATGTTGTTCTTCCAGGGGTAAAAGCAGCTGGAATTCATAGCAGTTGGCATGATTCGCCAGACATACATTACTCGATACTAAATCCAAAAATCTTGCTGCTTCAGTTGAACAAACAACAGAACTAATCCTTTTCTGTGATTAGAAAATGTGTCTTCTTTATTGTGTTTTCAGGCTACCAGAAACAGCTATCATACAAACACCGGGATGGATCCTACAGCTCCTTTGGGTTACGAGATAGAGAAGGAAGTGTATGGTAAGTGACAACACTTTCCATTTCCCTGGCACGGGATCTTTAGGCTTTGAAAAATGATCCAAGTATTCAGCGATTCTTATTTTCAGTAGACTAAATGAATATAGTTCAATGAATTTGAATCCTTTAGTAAAGGAGAGATAAATAACAGGAAAGAGGGCAACAAAAGGATGGTATGATGACTGGGAGCTGGAGCACATGATTTCAATGGGAAACTGAAGGACCTGGATTTGTTTAGCCTGTGGAAGAGGAAGCTAATGGGAGACCTGGGTAAACTTTTCTGCTGCCTAGATGGGGACTGTGGAAATACAGAGTCAGACTCTTGTCGGAGCTACACAGAGTAAGGACAAGAGTTTGTCCTTACTCAAGTTGTTGCAGGGACAACTCCAAATGGATAGAAGGAAAAAAATCTTTCCCAGGAGAAGGCTGTAGCACTGAGACAAATGCCCAGAGAGGGTGTGGATATCTCTATCCCTAGAGAGACTTTCACATGACTGGACAAAGGACTGAGCAGCTTGACACAGCTCTGAAGTTGGCCCCGGTTTAGCCAGGTTGTTGAACTGGAGACTTTCAATGATCCCTTCTGGCCTAGTTTGTTTTGTGATTCACTTAATTAAGATTAGAAGTTGCTGACATCAGTCATCAAGCTTTATGTATACTTTACCACTGCTCTAAAAGAATGGTTTCAGCACAGCAATGGAGAAATACCAGGTTGATTTTCATTATCAGGATTTTACGTATGTTATTTATTTAAAACTTAGAAAACACTTTCTTTTACCTCAAACATTATAAAGTTCATTTTGTGTCATTTTCTATGCACATCCTATGCACTGGTAAGTGTCCTTGGTATTGCTGACACCATACGTGCTCTCTGTTTCTGGATCACCCGCAGGCTCACTGCCTTTGTGTACAAGTCACTAGAGCAAGCCAAACGCTACATCTACATTGATGACCACGTCCAGTCTCAAACTTTGATCTGGCTGGCAAGCAAGCAGAAGTCAGATGGTTGCTTTGAAAATGCTGGATCACATTTCAACAATGCTTTGAAGGTAACTGATATAAGTATAGTCGCAAGCTTCCAGTCGTGCCATCTGGATTGATTTGGATAATTTCTGCCAGACACAAGCTTACTCTTCATCACACCTTACTCTTCCTAGTGCTGATATCTTGTGTCTCTCCTATACAAGCAGATCATGATTCTTATGTGTGTTCTTGGTGATGAGGTAAAAACAAGTAGAACTTTCTGAGTTGTAAGTCCCAGGTTTTATTTTCCACCACTGCATTATGTGCTCAGTCACAGGCTATGGTATGCTTTATAATACACGTGTAACAGTCAAGAAGATGCAGTCAATTATTTTGGCTTTGTCGTGAGTGATCTTGATCTTTCTTGATCCTGTGCACATGGGGAGACAGAAATTACTGCTGATCTCAAATCTAACTGATATATGAACAATTAATTAATTAATATGGGTTTTTTTTCTTTCTAGAATATCTTCCTAACCGGTTCTTTGCTTATTTCTCGTCAGGGTGGAGAAGAAGCTGAATACTCCCTCACAGCTTATGTTGTGGCATCTTTGCTGGAGGCTGGACACTCTGCTGCAGTAAGTATTTGGTGCTGTTAGCCCAGTCAGCCATTTGTCAAGCTGCACAAGTCAGAGTCCTCACACCAGTGTTCTTTTACAATGAGAAACTTGATTACTGATTGTAGGACAGCAGGCTGACTGTAGACAGTCACTTTCTGAACCCTGCAGTCCCCTGAGAGTATTTACTGATCAGTTACATATCCAGTGCCTATGAATTCACTTGAAACATCCCTGAGGAATCTAGCTGTTTTAGACAATGGTAGTCTGAGTAGCTGCAAAATCCAGACTGAATTTGCCCACTCCATCCAGAGTCCACTTTGGAATTTTCTCTGAATTTGTCCAGTCCAAAGTTCAAGCTATCTAAATCTTCAGTCCACAAACTCACTTTGTGCATTTAGTTCCAAGTTGTGATTCCATTTCCCTGTGAAAATCTTAATAATGGAAGGAAACTATGAGCTGCTGGTTGTAGTACTAGGCCCTGGGAAATGAGAAATCTGACAAACATGTTCTAGATGGGCTGATTTTTTGAACACCCCTCAGATATGGGGTATGGGTCATCATCAAGGTACATGAGACCAAGACAATGAAAACATTGTGCAGAATCAAATAGTTCTTCAGCAACATGAATTTAGTTTCCAATATCTTCATAAGAAGCTCCAAAATCTGATCCCACATGTTTATGTGAAGCTGCAGAGACAAGACACGGTTAGTAGTGTGCTGGTGATTTCTGAGATGAAGAAGAGTTCACAGAGATAGACAATAAGGTTAAAAGGTCTGAAGAGTTACCTTTATACCTTGATAGTTATAGCTAGCAAATGAGCAATATCCATTTGAGAGAGCCTGCTTAATCATGAGGTCTCAGTACAATTTACATAGTTCTGTAAAAATGGTCCATATTTTATTGCTAAAGCAACCGAGGGACAAAGGATTCACTTGCATAAAATCATCTTACAAGTCAGGACAAGAACCAGTGCTCTGCCATTCTGGCCATGCTGCCTCTAAATAAATGCAGAAAGGAGACAGCATGACTGGAAGGGCAATTTTTTTACAGGATGCACTCTGTAGGCCCTTAAACATGACATGGATCATGTATATTTCTAGCATGAAGAGTCGGAGATTGCAGCTTAACCAATGATGGAAGTATTTAAAGAGGAGACACAAATCCGAGTACCTGACACCCTACTGTGTTTTGCATTACCAGCATCCTGTCGTTCGGGGTGGCATGAAGTGTTTGGAGACTGCATTTAACCATGGGGTCCACAACCTGTATAACCAGGCCCTCCTTGCCTATGTTTATGGCTTAGCTGGCAGAGAGGAAAGACGCCAGTTCTTCCTTGAGCAGCTGGACGGGGCAGCTGTCAGGGCTGGTAAGTGCAGCACAGCCGCGGCTAGCACGGCAGGCAGTGCAGCTGATGGAATGGCCTCTTGTATCACGTAAGCTGCTCTGATGCACGGTTGTGCCATGCATGCTCTCCCTTCCCGTTTCGTGCCTGCTGTACTACTGAATTTATCCCTAGGGGTTTTTCTGTCTGTCTCTTTCGGCTTCTCAAAAGTTTGAGCTGTGGCGTGATTTATGAAGTTATGAAATAATTTAGGTGGAGAGAGAGTCCCCTGCATGTCTCAGCCCAAGGTATTGAAAGATTGTACCTAATTTTCCAATTAAGTTTCTCTTGTAATGCTGAACAAACCCACTTCCCTTGGCTATGTCATGTGCTCCTGTTTGCAACTGCCTTAGCATCCTTCTACTGCACTGCCCTCACTCTAATCCCACTTTGTCTTACACAGCCTGCTTTTATTAATTCCCTGTCCATCCCTTCCTGTTTTCTTTTCCATACTGGAAGTAAAACTTATCCAGTTCAGGACAACAATAGCTGAAAAAACTTATTTTTCCATGCTTTTTACACCCTATTTTTCTGTTTTCAGGTGGATCTGTTCACTGGCAGAGAGAAAACAAGCCACCAGCAGAACGTTTCTCTGACTTCTATTCCCGTGCCCCTTCTGCTGAGATTGAAATGACCAGCTATGTGCTCCTGGCTCTGCTCAACAGAACCAAACTCACTCCAGAAGACTTATCTTATATTTCCCGCATTGTGTACTGGCTTATCAAACAACAGAACCCATATGGTGGCTTTTCCTCCAGCCAGGTAACAACTGAGTATGGTAAAAAGAAAGCTTCTTGGAGCAGTCCAATCTGCAAGCTGAATCTTAACAAATAACAAATCTTTCTGATTGCATATGGATTTGAATAATACCAGATAATCTCTGTTTGCATGGCTTGCCTTGTCAGGGCACACCATGCTCTTCATAGCTTTACACATAATTTGGTTTTAAGCAATGAAAATTTACCTGAATTCCAAGTTAGCCATGGACAGCAGTCACTTCTGACATATTATCCCAGGTCTTCAGGGATAATTAAAATCTGTTGCTCCAGAATCACAGAATCCAGAATGGGTCAGGCTGGAAGAGACCACAGTGGGTCATCTGGTCCAACCTCTCTGCTCAAGCAGGGTCGTCCTAGAGCACGTGGCACAGGATTTTGTCCAGACAGTTCTTGAACATCTCCTGTAGGGAGACTCCACAATCTCTCTGGGCAATCTGTTCTGGTGCTTGGTCACCAGCATAGCAAAGAAGTTCTTCCTCTTATTCAGGCGGAACATTCTGTGCATCAGTTCCTGCCCTTTGCCTCTTCTTCTATTGCTTAGCACCACCAAGAAGAGCCTGGATCCATCCATTCCTTCAGATATTTGTGAGATCCCCTCTCAGTTGTCCCTTCTCAAGCCTGAACAGGCCCAGTTCTGTCAGCATTTCCTTGTAAGAGATGATCCAGTCCCTTAATCATTCTTGTCATAATGCTCGTCTGGACACACTTCAGGATCTCCATGTCTCTGCTGTACTGAGGAGCCCAGACAGGACACAGCACTCCAGATACACCTCCCTAGGGATGAGTAGGGAGGCAGGATCAACTCCGTCAACCTGCTGCCAAAGCCCTTCCTAATGCACCACAGATGGCCTTACTGGTCACCAGAGCACACTGGTGGCTCAGAGACAGCTTTTTGTCCACCAGGACGAGTTCCACAAGAACTTGTGTCTTGTCTCCTTGGCTCTTTGCAAAGCCCCTCTGCATTTATGAATACTGACAAAGCATCAGAGAAATAGGAGCTGTGCTAATCTCATGGACTCTCTTACACCTAGATATTTAACTGGGATCATGTTTTTCTTTTCAGGACACTGTGGTTGCTCTCCAAGCTTTAGCCCAGTACGGATATCTCACCTTTTCCAAAAAAAGTCTTAATACAGTCAAAGTCCACTTCATGGACACCCCCAGTAAGACCTTCCAGGTGAACGACAAGAACCGCTTCCTACTGCAGCAGGTTTCCTTACCCACTATTCCAGGGAGTTACAGTGTGGAGGTGAATGGCACTGGCTGTGTCTATCTGCAGGTAAGCAACATGGGAACTCGGCACCACCCTCTGAGAACTAAGCAGGGGGCTCTCCATGCTTTATTCCTCTCCATATGTCATGCCAGAGACATATAACCCTTCAAGTCTGTGACCATCTCGCACTTTCCATCTCTTTTTAGACCACCCTGAGATACAACATCCATTTGCCAAAAAAAGCTGCAGGATTTTCTCTGTCTGTAAGGATGGCAAATGTGTCTTGCACGGGCAACTATCCACCAAAGTTTGACCTTGTCCTCTCTGCCAGGTAACTTCCTCTCACTTACCAACCCCCTTGCATTCACAGTTTGGTAAAGCATCCAGGAAAGGATCCAAGTACAGGCAGTTAATAGCTGCTCTGCAGCTGTAGGAAGAAAAATGGAATTATTGGGAGCTAGAAATGTCACTCACTGGTCTCCTTTCCATTTGCAGACCAGACTAACAGAACTTTTCTCATTTTAGTTACACAGGAAACCGCACCGTCTCCAACATGGCTATTATTGATGTGAAAATGCTCTCAGGTTTTGTTCCTGAAGAATCTTCCCTGAAAAAGGTAAAAAATGGGACAAAGGTGAATGATAATGCCTGAAAACATAGGAAGTTGATAAAAATAGTCTCTGACTAGCAAATTTGAGGCCATGGGATACTGCAAAGTCTCTGGGCATAGCCTTCTCTCACATAATCTCTGTTTCAAATTTGTGGCTGTTTATGTGTTGAAGACAAATCTGTTAGGAGTTGCCAAATCCGGTAGTCCAGGAGAGGAGAGCTAAGACTTCGTATCCCCAGGTCCAACCAACAGCAAGGTTCAGTGTATATTCCCAATAGGCAGACATGCACACTACACATATATATCCGTATATACATAATACACATGCCACATCAGTAGACAGGAAAGATAGCACTTCCATGAACACACATAGAACACGTGGCCTTTTCCTGTTCCATTTTCTACCTGATTGGATTAAAAGCTCATGTGCGGAAAAGATAAATAGATACATAAATATACACATGCACATATATACATGCAAATACACAATGTGGCTCCTTATGGTAGCTGGCCTCAGGCACTCCGTCTGCCCAGCAGCTGCCCCTGGACTCTTGTTCTGTTGAGTTGCTGGCACCTGGGCATGTACCTCCTCAAGGCCTGAGCTCCACTTCAGTGCCTGCAACTGAGGTCCCCACCACCCACATGTATGCATGGTGAGGGCCTCTATAAGCATTCTTGAACATGCAGCAGGTATGCTGGGGTCCCCTGCTTCCACAGTGGTGTCAAACAGATGCGTAGACACAGAGACATGCAAGTAAGTCTTCACTAGCTGCTCCAGACCAGTGTCCACCTCCAAGACTGTATGGTGTCTGCAGAAATAGGCTTGGACACCCTGGTCCCTTTGGTAGCCGTTTTGGATCCTCTGGTGTCTCCAATATTTGGGTCAGGTTTACGCCTGACTCAGTAGCTGGCTGTAGTCCAGTTTGTCACTAGTGACCACATGCTGACTTACACACCCCCACATAAGAACCCTGCAGTCTGGTGTCTCAGGATGCCGGCATTCCAGGCACACGGTCTCTGTGATCCCTGATCCTCTCTTCAGTGACTGGTACTCCCTACACACACATTCAGACAAAATAGAGAGCCTTTCACCCTGGAAAATTGTCAAGAACGGATTAATAAGAAGGCAGGAGAGAGTGTGGTGACAAGGTGCAGGGCAGACAAGTATGCTGACCACCAACTTGTTAATGTGCAACTGGCCTCTTTTATCTCCTTTTCCACCCTTTGTCCTTCCAACTGGATTTTCTCCCTCTCTTTGTTACTTCTGGTTCTTCCCCTAAGCACCCTGTAAAAACTCTTTCTTGAGTCCTAGCATCCCATACTCAGCCCTGTGGTCTGTAGCCAGCATTCCCCTTCCTTCTGCACGGTGATCCAGGGATATTCTGCTGTCGACTCACCTGGTGGGTCCCACTCCCTGACAATGGGCTGGTCACTGCCCTGTGGCAGCCCCAAGGGGAAGCAGGTCAGAGTGCTCCAGGGCTCTGCTCAGGTTACTGGGGTTTCCCTGGGCTCCTTAGTGTTTTTGTGCATTAGTCTAGTTACACAGCCTCACAGAATCTATGCAAGAAATACTTCTGCCATAGTTAAATTGCTTTAATTGGCATTTTGCGTTATTATCCCTTTGACAAGGGTTATTTCTTCCTCTACAGTACAGTTTAACAAACAACCATAAAAAGGGGGTATTGATACACCTCTTTTACTATCCAGAAATTTGGTTATGATGATAACAATTCTGGGGGCAACACTGATAAGCACCTCGTTCCAGTTCCTAATACACTTTAGGTTCATAACAGACCTTCAGAAAGTCATGAGCTGTAATTTTCAAGTAGATAAAAAGAAGAAAGAAATTATTTGTAGAGTCTACTCATAGCTTTGTGCATGTATAATCATTCAGCATTCAGGCCTGAGTTTGGCTTTTTTTGGCTAGAACTGTATGAAATTAATGAATTTTTCTGGAAGATATTTCTATTGAGATGCTATTCTGTTTGGCATCCTACTCCTCTTCATATACCCTTAGGGGAAAATAGTTGGTTTTTAAAGTGTGGAATATTTTGGGTTTGTATGTTCTGATAGTAAAATAATTTTGTTCACATTCTTTTCTAAATGTTTTTAAACTTTTGTTATTTAAAACATACAATGGACTAGCAAGTGAGTCAGCCTGAGCTGCAGAAATTAATTGTAAATTCTCTTTGAAATGAGAGCATTGTTAGGTTGATAATGAAAGTCACAAGTATCAAAGCCGACTGGTGAAACTGTTTACCACTGTGACTGGTCTGCATGCACCATGTCATATAAAAACACTCAGCTTGCATTTCGTTTTTTGGCGACTAGATGGCGGGGTGGCATAAAAAGAGGGCGACAGTCACTTTAAACGCGTTTTGCTGTGTAATCCGTGTCTTCTTGGCAAGTCTCCCGTGCTAACGTTGCTGTATTTTCCCTTATTTAAAGCTTCGGTACCAGAATTCTGTTGTGGATCGTGTAGACATCAAGAACAACCACATACTCTTCTACCTTCAGAAGGTAAGTTTGGGAGGTTTCCTTTCGATTTTATTAAACTGGAAATTTAAAACAGTCTCCCAGATAAGAGAAAAATCTTATTAATAATATATTAACAATATACGTGCCTTAAAGGTGGAAAGGTACTTCACTCAATCCAATATGATTGGGGAAAATGGGGATATTGAGATCAAAGTCATTAAAGAGAGAAAAGTATGGAGAAGATTCTTGGGGGTGCTAAAGGTGATTTTAGCTAGGAAAAGGCAAGGAAAGAAGCTAACATCAATTTTCAATTACAGGATGAATACTGATGTGCTGAAAACCTCACTAACAGGGAATTAGGTTGGGGTAATTAGCAATGGAAATAAGAAGAGGAAGAAGGGAAAGAGCACACAATGTTAGCAGCAAAACATATTTAGCAACAGCTTTTAAACAATTATCTGATTTGACATAAAGCTTACAAATTGGAGGGAAACGTAGAATGGCACATTTTCACACACTCTGATTCTGCAATGAATCTGTTCAAGCTTAGCCTCAGGGATAGTTATGAAAAGCTCTGATGCATCTTCTTGTCTTGCCATTTCCAGGTCTCCCAGAAGGAAATCAGCTTCTCCTTCGGTGTGGAGCAAAGCCTGCCTGTCTCAGACATCAAACCAGTGCCTGTACATATATATGATTACTATGAAACAGGTAGGTGACCCCAGCAGGCCTCGGCAAAACCTGTGAAATCAAGGGAGAGACAAGGAGAGACCCACTTAGCAATTCTGCTAGGTTTGATTACTAGACTGCAAAGGTTTTGTAGAGCATAGACAGTTCTTGCCCTCTTTTGCTTACATTTCTTGCTTCTTTTCAACATAAAGCAGATAAGAAAGTGATACATGGTTTTCTTACAAACCACATACAAAAAGACATGTGGTTCCGCCTTCTCTCCATAGTTTGGACATGATGGTTAAAATCAATAACTCAAAGGCAGCAGTGTTCCTGACTTCCCTGAACTGCATTACCTAATTTTTTACTTAATATTTCCACAGTAGGCTGCAGCAAAAAGATCTTCCTTAGTGGAATTTAAATATTTAAGTGGGAATGACAGTCCCTCTTAACAAAAGAGGAGTTTAAGTAGCTAGAACTAGAAAAACTTGTGCCTGACCACCTTACTTGAATTGCATCCTAGCAGATTAGCAGCAGCAGATTAGCAGTAGTCAGAGAATTGACCCTAGAGTGCATTTTCTGCCACCTAATCCACACCTTGCATGATGACAGCAATGATGTGTTCTGATAAACATGGTCAGAGGAGTGCACTGGTCTCTGACTATGCAGCCCTGCAACTGGGTGCCCTGACAAATGGGAGTCTGCCGCAAAATTTGTCAAATATTTTCTGGTTTGTAGTGTGTTAATAACAGGTGCAGATAGACTGGAGTCAGAATGATTTCTCACTCTCATACTAATGTCTTCTTCCTTTTTTCTTTCCAGATGAATACGCCCTTTCAGAGTACAACACACCCTGCTCCTCACTTTCCAGCTGAAATCAGATGTGTTCCAGAAGAGTTAATGATTCAGAAATTATCAGGCGAGCAGTTGTAAAGCAAGAAGAGGATAAGAGACTTGATTGTTTCTGAGAGCACAATGAAAAACATGTAGAATAATGAGAAATAAGCAAATCTCTTATTGCTGTCAATCAGAATGACCCATTCTGGCCCACACTTCAAAAAGAACTTGGGGTCAATGTGGATTAGAAACTGCAGATAATGTCCTTTCCCTGACAAGGGAGATACTGTGCAATTGTTGACTCTGACCATCCATCTTGTTTTGAAACTTATGACATATTCCTGTGGGAGATTTGTGTAAAGGTAAACACTTGAAATGTGTGTTCTTGGCTGTAGATTCCTCTTAAGAAATCCTAATCTCAGAGAATAATGTGCTGCTGTTTCCATAGATTTTACTTGGTTTGGTCTTTCCATTACCCAGAAGGAAAATCCTGAAGAAATTACTATGATCCTCACCTTTTTCAGCAACTGAACTGAATCATTTACAGATGACAGAATTCTAATCACAGAAAGACAACTTTTATGCAGGTTTTGCCTCTATTTAGAAAGAACTGTTTTCTTCAGATTAGGATCTCATATTTTACTGCTCTTTGTAATAAAACATTCTGATTGGCAATGGTATTTGTCCCAGTCCTTGGTCTACCTAGAACTGGGTGATGCAAGGTGTTATATACGCTAAACCATTCAAACCTTGAGCAGGTCACTCAATGACTTCCTGACATCAGTGACATCTTGTGGCACAGCCATGATAGGGGCCCTGACCCATGTGATGGAAGCTTTCCATCCAAAGACTGATGCCTGGAGAAATTAAAGAGTTGCAACACAGAAACTTTGAAAAGGGGTTAGGGAGGAATGGTGGGACCAGTGGAGCCCTTGGAGGGAGAAAAATGAAATGGTTTGGAGGGAGTGAAAAATAAAGAGAACCGCAAGGAGCTTACGATGAAGTAGCAAAGGAATTTCCTGTCATGCTTTCTCTATTTAATGAACAGGCACAGCAGACAGCCACACACTGTGGCTCCTGTCCCTCACAGCCTGCAGTGGCCTGACATGACCTTCATCCTGGCCAGATGACAGTGGTGGAATGAGACAGAAGCTACATATCCATAACAATCTGAGCAGACATTTACCAACAGAGTCATGTCACTGAACTTCTGTTTTTCCACCAGGGTGTCAGATATAGTCAGAAGAGATTAGCTTGTTCATCATGAGCCTGGGCTTCTCCAAGCAGATTTTGTTTCCTACCAACACTTTACTCAGCAGCAATGAGCCTGGTTAAGACAGGCCATACAACAGCCCAGGACACAGTAGCAGAGAAGCAGTCCTGAGAGCTGTGTTTGGTAGGATGTCAGGCTTGCCCAGAGATGCCTCAAGTGAAACTAATCCCACCTCACAGTGCAGGAACCTGTGTGACAGGGGGCAGTCGTGACAGAGACCCACAGGCTCAATGTAATCCCAGAAAAGTGCAAAAGAAATTTGGAAGCTGTGGGAGAACATAAATGTTGGTTTGGAAGGACCTGGGGAGGACATCAACTGCAGCATCCTGTTCGTAGAACCACCCAACAGAAACTAACCAGCAGAAGGGCGTTCAGCTTGAGAGTGGCACTGGGGTCCAGGCCAAAAAAACCAGACTTCAGCAATTCAGCAACACCAGGACCTAGGAAACCTTGAGAAGCAGCTAGGGAGTTGCTCTAAACAGATGAGGAATTGAACATATGAACCTAAAGCTCTTTGTGAGTTTAGATTCTGGATTATGTGAGCTAAATGCCTTAACACCCTTGAGAACCTGGCCCCATACACTGATTCTCTCAGCTTTCTAAATACACCACCTGGCATGTGAAAGCATCAGGCACAGAGCAGCTTTTCATGGGGTAGCACTGTGCATGCAGCTGAGCCTGAAGGGGCACTTTGATGCAAAAACCTTTCTGAACACTTGTGCCACCTATATTTCTGGTTGCTCTCCTTAGGATAGACAGAAATATGGGAATGGAGTTCTCTGCTTTTTCTTTTTCTTTTTCTTTTTCTTTTTCTTTTTCTTTTTCTTTTTCTTTTTCTTTTTCTTTTTCTTTTTCTTTTTCTTTTTCTTTTTCTTTTTCTTTTTCTTTTTCTTTTTCTTTTTCTTTTTCTTTTTCTTTTTCTTTTTCTTTTTCTTTTTCTTTTTCTTTTTCTTTTTCTTTTTCTTTTTCTTTTTCTTTTTCTTTTTCTTTTTCTTTTTTTATTTTTCTTTTTTTCTTCTTCTTTTTTTTTTTTAAGTTGAATATAAGCTTGGTTTACCGAGGAACAAGACTAGTTTCTTCCCTGACAATTCTGGTGAAATTTCTGCCTTGTGAAAAAAATAATGACATTTTGACAGAAAAAAAGATATTGTGAGGCGAGTGGCTTTCAAGTCTTTCAATTCTGCTCAAAACATTGAGTTTCTATCCCTAGCATTTCTCTTCCCATCAGAAGCAACCCCTGCGCACAACCCTTGACCCAAAAAGTCACACTGAAAGCAATGTTTTCATGTTTGCCTGGGACCTGTGGTGACTTTGGCTACAGACAGACACATGCTGAGAAGTAAGTTACGACCCTGAAGATGTTAAGGGGCCAACTGACCCCGAAGTCCCCCTTGCTCTCCCATCCCTGCCAGCAAAAAACTTTGTGCGATCTTCAAGAGGGGTCAGTCAGGCTACTGCAATCCACCTTCCTCAGCTGTGTAAACTCAGCCTGCTGCTAAACAAAAGCCTTTGTTTAATGCCATTCCAGTGAATGCAAGCCTGGTCAGATGGAAACTGATATGAAATGCAGATTCTTTCAAAAGCACAGCATTTAAATTTTACTACAAATTTCCAAAACACTAGGCTGAGAGAGTGGATGGAACAATGCCAGCAGAATCTAGCAAAATCTGCATTTTACAGCCTTCTTTTACCTCTTTAAATCTTTTAACTGCAGTGCAACTAGTGACCCAATTTTTTTTTCTCATGGAGCTTGCATCATGTGAAGCTGCTGCATCACATACTCAGTGACTTAACCTCAATGCAAGTCAGATGAAAAGATGTAACAATTGACAGGAGCTTCAGATACCAAGCTTTTAGGACCGTGTAAATCAATCAGAAAATGGTAAGGGCCATATCCCATCTTCAAAAATGGCAAATACATTTAGACTCAGTTTTCTTTGATTGCTATAGTTAGGATGATGCTCTAGAACTCTAAAATTACCATGAATCAATATTCCCTTTCACTTTCAGTGTGCAAAAAGGTGCAGTTCCTACAGGACCCATCTGCTGTAGTCCATGGGAATGTGCCAGGACAGGCTCTGGAAGTTTTCCCCAGAGGTGTAAACTGCCAGGACTCTGACACTGTTTTGTGTAATAGCAAAGCACTTGTGCCACAAGCAGCTATGAGTGACACTAGACATGGATGTGATGCTTCAGTCACTCCCTCATTTCCACACAGCACTCTCCAGCAGACAGTTTTGCCTAGTGCTGGTCATTTATGGGTCAATAACAATAAAAAACACCTAGTTCTTCAAAAGAGGACAATCAGGACTTTCTCTCTGTCTCCGTGTTTGACCGAGGTCAGCTTGTTTGCCCTCAGACCACTTGGAAACCTCAACCGTTTAGGAAGATAAAAAAAGATAGTAAAGTCTGACAAGTCTTCATCAAGGACACATCCTCCAGCTTGCTCTGTACAGTGCTTACCAGTTCAATATATAGCTGCAGAATATATTTTCACTGGAGACAAAGCAGAAATAGCTTTTATGTGAGGGGAATGAATCAAAAAACTTCTCAGGCATAAGGTCAGGGGTTGAAGGCACAAACAGGCTCTCCCTGGGGGGCATCCTTAAAGTAGTGCAATTAATATATCAGGTAACACAAGAGTATTGTTTTGCTGCCAAGTAGATAATAATAACAGATAAAGGGAGAGAAAGCTGCAGGCTCTGAATAGCATTTGCACGCCTTCCATAACGTGTCTGGAACAAGTTCAATTTCTGGTATATCATAGCAGAAAGAAAAAGCTTTTGCAACAACAAAAAAATGGATTTAGAAGCAAGATGTTGGTCAACGACAAAGAGATCAAAGTACTCAAAAAAAGACTGAGCCTCTAACCTTTAGTGTTATGAGTCAGCTGTGAGAGACTCCTGACCCCAAACTTTCTCTCCCATTCAAGTCCTAGCAATATCATGGCCACACTGAAGACAGACTTCAAAGATATGAGGAGAGGTAGCCCCTGCTCTAAAAGATGTAAGTCTTGTGTCTTGCATTCATCTCCAATGACTTCTTGGTTCTGACAACATCATTTTACAGCCTTGAAGTGAGATCCACACTTCCTTTCTCAGAGCACTTAGATTTGACGTACAGCATTTCCCAGAAACCATGTCCAAGGTATTTCCTTTGGCCCACAAATCTGCATCCAAAGACATGTGAAAACACTACTCCTCTGTAGCTCTTTTCTCACAGACCAACCTGCAGTTCAGACAGATGATTCAAGTCTCTTATGTCAACAGTGGCTGAAGCTCCAGGAAAAGACTTTTGGGGTATCATTATGACAGTAAAGCCCTTATAAGGTCTGTAGGCTGATGGCTGAAATCCCAAGGAGAAGTAGAACTGTATGACCCTCTCAAATCACTCCAGAGAAGAAGGGCAACCAGCCAAGGAAAGCTGTTCTGGCGTACATTGGTGGAGGGAAGGAGAAGAAAATAAGAGGGACTAATGGAGCCTGAAACACTTACAAATCTGTCATTACAATGCATTTATGAGTCATTTCTGCAGAATGAAATTTAAAAACAGGCTTTCCATAAAGCAGAGGAAAGCCATTGCAATATGAAAGGCTAAGAGAGCTACTTCTTTCTACATATGTCTGTCATGAGTTGTCACCTGAATTGAAAACAAATGCTTCTGCCTTCAGAGTGCAGAAGTTGCAGCTGTGAAGAGAGGATAGTTTTGCACAGCTGTGAAATAGAAACAAAGGGTTAGGGGTTTGATCAGAGCTGAAAAGGTCAGAGAGTGATTTGGGCACCACTCAGCACGCTAGAGATGGCTGGTCTCGGGCAACTTTATGGTCTCCAGAAGAGCCAAAACATCATGCGCAGCTTGTGTCAGCTCTCGGTACACAAGATGATTTCTCAGTACCAGTCATGAGCTAATTCCTAGCATGGGAGGTTTAGCGGGGGAACATGCAGCAACTAGTTACATTTTATGGATTACATGTCAAATGTTCCCCTCTTGATATTCATTGTTAAGTATTTTCTTTTCCCCCTTTCATAAAAACCTGATTTATATTTGCAGTTGTGAAGAATGAACTTACTAAGTACCAGAGATTTTTTGAGGGGGCTTATTCAGATATTTTGTTGGTGACCTCTTCACATTTGAACTGAACCCTTGACGCTGCCTATAAAGACCACAAAGAAAGGAGGGCTGAAAAACTCTTGTTCCTGTCCATGCAAGGACAGTAACACCACATGGCACCCCCAAAGGAAATGCAGACTCTCTTATTAGCCTAACTATAGCACTGCATTCATAGCTTAGCCTGAAAACTTCCAGATAATCTGTGTATAACTAGGAAAAATGATTTCATTTTTATATTAGTATCCACTCTGAAGCTTGTGCAAATGCAGTGACGGTAGTCAGATCTCAGCTTCACCCACCTTTCACTGGTATTTGTCACTCAAAATGCACTGCAAAGATAGTCTTAATACTTCAGCTCACACAGTTATTCCTGCTCAGATCTCAGCCTCTACATACATATGGAGAAAGGTCTCAGTTTTGAAAACAGGTTATGGATGACCCATCCACACTCAACAGAGTCACTGAATCCTTGCAACTGGCTGACTTTCAACTACCTTCATCTTTTATATGGCTGCCTTTTCCAGGCATCACAGACCACTGAAATAAACTGCAGTTCTCCCCACCACCACATTTTGTTGAAAAAAATTCCATCACTCTTCAAAATCACTGCAAGCTGTGATTATTCCTCTAGGGATATACTTATGTTCTTTTATGACCTCACTGTTCTTTTAGCTGCTAGAGGACTTTGCCAAGGCTCACATATCTTAGAACAATGAAAGAAATCTTGCATGCTTGACTAGAGACCCTACTGACCAAGAAGGACTTTAACTGTAGTTACCATGTTTCAGTATTGTTCCCGAAACACCTGGGCCAAACCAAGCATTTCGACCTTTACTACGTCTAAACAAATTGTTACAATCTAATCTTTTTAAAGATGGTTTTATAGGAAGCAGTCATAGCCAAAATCACACATTGATTCAGTGCTTTTCAACTAATTTTTGCAGCTGTAATGACTGAGTTTCTTTGTGTTGATCTTCTTCTGAATGCAGCAATTAACCCATTCACAAGAAAGGTGACAAAGTCTGCACCACAAATATATGGTTACAGATCTTGCAGACACATCCAAGTTAGCTTCAGACTGCATGAGTGAGAAGGAGCACTAGAATTAAATGAAATGTGAGCAGCCACAAATACTTCAAAAACAGGAAAAACCCATGGAGCTCCAGAGGCTGTTGTAATTTTCCTAGAGCCATTTGGTAATTCTCACAGGAAAGAAATAGAGATCTTTTCAGTAATAGTGAGTGAAACTTGAGGTCAAGAAATCACACAGAAAGACACAGAAATTGCTGTGACTGAGCAGCACTATATGAAAAAAAATTAATTGCAGTTGAGTAGTATTACTATAGCTTTTCACAGCAGGACAGATTTTATTTGTAAAGATAATCTTTGACTCATAGAATATATCTAGTGCCTCAAATAAACCAAACCACAGCCATAAAGGTACAATTTTTGCTGTCTAACTATGCCTGCAGCAGGACTGTTTCAGTGGCAGAAAGACATCTGTACTTAGCTGGTGGGACATTTGTTAACAAAAATAATTAAATCAAATTTAACTAAATCAAGCAGCTCATTCTACTGTTGCCAAGGCTCCCTCTCATTGCTTTCCTTCTACAAACACACAGATCTCTCTGTGTGTGCTACAGCTAAGCAAGAGTAATAGGTCTGAAGTTATGGCTCAGGTAACATTCAAAGTTAGGTTGGCAAAAGAAAAAAGCTCCTTTTGGGTCAAGAGTGCAAGATAATCTGTCTGTATAGAGATATTTCTCCAACATTACCTGAAACCAAGAACTTCTTCCAGTACCTGAATCTACAAGGAATGCGGAGAGAGACTACTTACAAGCCCATGTAGTGACAGGATGAGGGGGAATGGATTCAAACTGAAAGGGAGTAGGTTTAGATTAGATATTAGGAAGAAATTCCTTAACGTAAGCGTAGTGAGTGACTGGCACAGGTTGCCCAGAGAAGCTGTGGATGTCCCATCCCTGGAAGTGTTCCTGGTCAGGCTGGATGGAGCTCTGAGCAATCTGATCTAGTGGAAGGTGTCCTTGTCCATGGCAGGGGGTTTGGAACTAGATGATCTTTAAGGTCCCTTCCAACCCAAACCATTCTATGATTCTATGAAATACAGTCCTGGTGATGAAGAATCATCTCTCTGACTTCCCCACAGAGCAATCTTCACAAGGTTCTTGCCATACGCGGTTGAGCTAAAAAGAATGGGAAGGATTTGAAAAAGCAAAGACATGCCATCAGCAAATAATAATGATAAAAAATCATAAAAAACAAATGTCAGTGGTTTTGTAACTCTTTGCCCTGAAAACAACCTTTTTCTTGTATCCTGTGGAATGTTGTTTGATTCTCCTCTTAAAGACAAGTTATTATATGTCATAGCCAAAAAGATGGGGTGACCTCTCTTCTTTTGCTGTTATAAGGTACAGTGGTTTTTTTCACCCAGGGGACTTGTTTGGTTGCAAATTTATTAATTCAATAACTTCTGTATTACAGATGATTGCATATTTTGTTTGTTTATTTTGTTACCAGATGCACTTTTGTCATTGTCGTTAGTGGAGGGTTTAAACTAGTGCAGCGAATGATGAGATGCATGGGTAATCTTTGTATTTGATTTGGTTACTGTTCAGAAGGTATGCGTGCACAGAAGACATTGTGACTAGTGTCAGTTCTTGGAGACCAAAATCACAATCCTATATTTTGGGCTAAACCCCTGCTCATTATAACAGTAAGTTATACACAACTGCCCTTCTCTACCTCTACAACCTTTGAATGTCACCTAACCCTTCAACCCTCTGGTTAAATGTTCAAAGGTAGACTCAGAAAGCTTCTGGATGGTGATGATTATCAAATTGGTTTGTTTGGAATGAATACTTTATGATGTTGCAATATATTTGTAACTACCCGAGAAAGCCATGAAAAGCAAGAACCTGCAATACTGGTCTTCTCTTTTTTCCACAATATCAGCTCAAGTTCAAGCCCTTGTCAGTGAATTTCTGTTTCTGGCAGCTCCTGTTATGGGTATCCCATTGCAGAGAAAATAAAGCCTGATCCTTAGTGAAGCTCCCTAACTGTAGAATCTGTGGAGATCCTCTTCAACAGAAATGGCAGTGAGGTGGGCTCTCAGCACAGAACCTCAGACTGTTGCCTGTGTTCTAAGCCCCCACACCATGACACAGAGAGACCTCTGGGGAAACACCTATTACTTCTGCCCTGTTCCATTTTCATATAGTTTGATACTTCTGTGAAAAATTTGAAGGTATAAGTGAAAAGCATTTCACAGCTGCTCTATGAGCCCTCTTGAAGAAAGTTTCACAGACTAGCTAGAAACAAGAACAGGCAGTCATAAAATATATCAGGATATCGCAGAAAATCATGCTGCCATACAGGAACTCTGCCTTTGGACTCCCATCTCTCTGGCTCCAGGTCTACCATATTTAGCCATGTTGATAACATACAGTGGTGTGTTGACCCCAGGGAGCAGCCAAGCAGCCACCCAATCTTTCGCTCCCTCCCCTTTTCCAGGAAGGATATCAAAGAGGCTGGCGAGTTGAAATAACAACAGTTTAAAAAGGGAAGCAAGAGGTGCACGTGAAAGAGGAGCTAAAGAGGGGCTTATTCACTGCTTGCCATTGGCAAGCAGATGTCCAGCCACTCCCTGAGAAGAAAGGCCTCAGAATAGGTAGTGATTACTTTGGAAGGCAAAC
>WEKY01023126.1:10453-20858 GCA_013390045.1 Picathartes gymnocephalus
AAGAGACCAAGCCCCACCTTGCTACAACCTGCTTTCAGGTAGTTGTAGAGAGAGATAAGGTCTCCCCCAAGCCATCTTTTCTTCAAGATAAAGAAGCCCAATTTCTTCAACTGCTTTTTATATGACTTGTGCCCTAGATGCTTCACCAGCCCTATTTCCCTTTTCTGAACATGCTCCAGCACTTGAAGTGAGGTGCTCAAAACTGAACACAGAATTCAAGGTGTGGCCTCACCAGTGCTGAGTACAGGGGGCAATCATTGCCCTGGTGCTGCTGGCCACATTATCTCTGATACAGGCCAGGATGCCATTGGCCTTCTTGGCCACCTGGGCGCACACACTGTCTCATGTTCAGAAAATGGTCAACCCATACCCCCAGGTGCACCTTTCCAGACATTCTCCCCCCAGGCTGTAGTGCTGCACAGGATTACTGTGACCCACGAGCAGGACCTGGCTCTTCACCTTGGTGACCTCATACCACTGACCTCGACCCATCGATCCAGCCTGACCAGATCCCTCTGCAGAGCCTTCCCACCCCCAGCAGATCAACACTCCCACCCAGCTTGGTGTCACCTGCAAACTTGCTGAGGGTGCACTTGATCCCCTCATCCAGATCATCTGTAAAGATATTACACAGGACTGGCCCCAATACTCAACCTTGGTGAACATCATGAACGACCCACAGCCAGCTGGACATAGCACCATTCACAACCACTCTCTGGGTCCAGCCACCCACCCAGCCAGTTTTTAACCCACTGAACATTGCACCTACCCAAGCCAAGAGCAACCGGTTTCTCCAGGAGAATATTGTGATAGACAGCATCAAAGGCTTTACCAAAGTCCATATAGACTGCATCCACTAGATCACCTTGTCACAGAAGGAGATCAGATTGGTCAAGAAGGACCTGCCTTTCATAAAACATGCTGGCTGGGTCTGGTCCCCTGGTTGTCCTGTATGTGCCATGTGATGGCACTCAAGAGGATCTGCTCCATGACCTTCCCCACCCTAAAGGCCAGGCTGACAGGCCTCTAGTTCCCTGGATCCTTTCGACCCAGCTTGTAACTGGGCATCACATTTGCTAACCTCCAGTCAACTGTGACCTTCCCATTAGACCATGACTGCTGATAAATGATGGAAGATAGTTCAGTGAGCACTTCTGCCTGCTCCCTCCATATCTGTGCTTGGATCCCATCCAGTCCCAGAGACTTGTGTGTGTCTAAGTGGTGTAGCAGGTCACTGACCATTTCCCCTTGGATTATGAGGGCTTCATTCAGCTCCCTGCCCCTGTCTCCCAGCTCAGGGGACTGGGTACTTAGAGAACAACTGGTCTTACTACTGAAAACTGAGGCAAAAAAGGCATTGAGCACCTCAGCCTTTGCCTCATTCTTTGTTACTTTGTTACTGTGTTTCCCCTCCCATCCAATAAAGCCTCGAGAGTCTCCTTAGACCTCCTTTTGTCACAAAGCTATTTATTGAAGCACTTTCATTGTCTTTTACACACTAGCCAGATTAAGTTCTAATCGGGCTTTGGCCCTTCTAATTTACTCCTTGCAAAACCTCATGACATCCTGGTAGTCCTCCTGAGCTGCCTGACTCTTCTTCCAACTCTCCTTTTTTCCCCAAGTTCCAGCCAAAGCTATCTGTTCAGTCAGGCTTTCCTGCTCCAGCCCCTTGACAATTTCCTTCATGAAGAATGTCCAGCCTTCCAGGACTCCTTTTGCCCTTCAGGACTGCCTCCCAACTCAACTCCTAACCAGGACAAAGTCTGCCCTCTGGAAGTCCAAGGTACCAGCTCTGCTGAGTCTCCTCCTTACTTCTCCAAGAATTGCAAAATCAAATATTTTGTGATTACAGTGCCCAACAGGGTCTCCAACTGTTTCATAGTGATATAAATATACATGTTAATAATTATGTCTTTATATAGCTCACTGTCCTCTTTATTAGCAATATTTCTTGCAGATATCTCTGGAATACTTTCTTTCCAAGATTTTCATCATGTTCACCTATCAAAAATGTTGAAGAAAAAAAAAGAAGCAGCTTGTATGCTTGCATTTTCTAGGTTTTATTGTTATATTTTTCATTTCTAAGTAGACTTGATAAAGCTTATCCCAGATAGAAGACAAATGTATATATTCAAACTATGTACTGGTCAAAATACAACATGAATGCAAACACACATTCATTAAAGCAGAAATTTGGTTAATAAGGTATAATGAAGGGAAGGAATTGTCTGCCAGACTATGTGTCAAAAGTATAAGAAACCCAGCATCAGACATCATACTGACTAAAACAGTGACTTGAAGAGCAGTAAAGGTTAAGGGAATATCAACATACACTATTATGCTGATTTCAAGGCATCTCTGATCCTCAGGGGATTTTGGAAACTGCAGGTCTATACATACTACATGGAATATGGGAAGTCTAGAATTCAATGTGTAATTTTCTCCATAGGTATCTAGTTTATTATACCCATTTTTTTTCTGTTCAGATATCCAGCCATGAGATTATGTCAGTCACTGACGAATTACCCCCGAAAAATAAGATTATGAAATCTCCATTTGAAATTCTGTAGAACTACTGAAAGCACAGGTTTGAAGAATCTTAGTCAAGACCTAACTTCCTCCAGTACAACTGGGATGACTTTCTGAGGGATCTACATTAATGCTTAGCCCCAGAAGTAATGGTTACTGTAGGTATGAATTATGCTACACCTGGAAATAAATGCAACCCACACATGGTCCAACAGAAACAGAACCCGGGCAACTCGGGCTTGATCAGCTCTCTCAGGCACTTTGTGTGTGTTCTCCTTTGTGAGCACTGTGCTTAGGTTTGAATCCTCTCAAATCGTTTGCTGCCAATCAGGAAAAGGCAACACACCGTTAGTGACCTCAGGCATCTTGTTCCCGACACCTTAGAAGCAGGACTACTGATCTGGAGGCTTATCACATGACTGAATACTTCCCAGGAGGAAATTACAGGATGATGGTCAGATACAAAACATTGTAGGCACATGAAATAATTAGGTGGATTGTGGGAGCCCAAGTCTGCAGTCAAACAAGGGCCCTCTCAAAGGCTGCCAGGTTCTGGAGGTACTTGGGAGTACCTCCCCCTTTCAGCCATAGCATGTCAGGCACTTGAAATTTGTGCATATGCAGACATTTCCCTACTTGAGCAGTTCTGTGCCTCACTCCTGCTCAAGTCTCACCAGAGTCTGCTGCCCCACCACAGCCCAATCTGTTATGTATTGCCTGAAAAACCTTGATACACTGACAGTCCTGTTGTCACAAAACATACTGGGACACAGAACAGGAGAAGGCAACACTGATCATCATACCCAGCCCCTCACTACCAGAGACAATCAGGACATGAGCATCAATTCAGGGCATAAAGGACTCAAGTCACAAAAGCTTTCCCACCACTAACAACTGTTAGACTACCCAAGAATTTCAGGAGGTGCTCATGTAAGAGACGATCTGAAAAGTCCTCATTTTTGTCTCACTACAGTCGTGGCGGACAGAGACTAAAACCCTGAGACCCCGAAAAACCCTTTGTGTACAGGAGGGCCCTGGGCCTGGCTGAGGCAGGATGTCTGCCAAGTGTTACCTACAGGGTGCAGGTGTGTGCTTACTGGACTGAGAACTGGTCGAAAGACAATGCTCTCTCTGGCTGTAAAAGCAAACACAGCCTGCCACGGAGACTGGCAAAGAACAATGGGACAGTGGACTGACCATGCCTGCTGGCTGCAGAGTTGAGCAGAAACGAACAGCCTGTACCTGTTCCAACCCTATACCTCACCTCTTGGACTATTCCCCACCTGCAAACCCAGCAGCTCTCCTCCCCCCCTGCTTTTGCAAGGACTATAAAGAGACCCTCAAATCCACCATGATTTTGAGGCCCTCTCCATGGATGAAGACGCATCTATTAGGCTGGAGACTTCCTCAGATCTACGAGGATCTTGTCTCATCTGTTGGTAGCTATTCCGCTATACCCTCTTTCCTAAATCTTTTTCTTATTTCTCTCCCTCTGTTGCATTGAGTTTTTTGAGCATAAGAATAAAACTGTTTGATTTTTAAGTTGAAGTTGATTCTCCCTTGTTACTTTCGCACTCTGAGGTCGAATTAAAAGAACCTACGCAAATTCTTGCTTGTAACTGAACGGATCGTGACAAAGTAAATGTGGCAGTTATTAAATTTTGGATTTAGCCATAGTTATTAACTCCAGACCATAGAGCTGTAGTTCAGGTGCCCATCTTTTAAAATATAGTGATGAAGATTATCAAGTTCATGACAGCGTATCAAAGATAGTGAAAATGTAAAGATTTTATGAAAAGATTTATTCAGTGACAACATTTTCAGAAACCAAGTCCTAGTCAGTCAGAGTGAAAAAATTAAAAGCACATTTCCTTATATTTGACAAATCATTTGGCATACCAAATTACCCTTCTGGAATAACAGGTGAGGAAACACAGTTTTTAGTCTTGTTCATTTACCTACTTTGATGGAAGTTGTCTCATTAAAAATGTCTAAAAAATTAATTGATACGTTTGATAGATTTGCCTTTTCCACCAGCACTGTGGGCACAGACTATAACTCCAGATGTCACTGAACAATCAGCTATTAATGTAATTTCTCATGTGGCTTTCCCTCCCAAAAATTACAAATTAGCAGTATAGCGATCTCTGTTCTGAAAGTCTCTGTAAGCACGTTTTGCATCAGCTTTGCTGTGTGGGATTCTTCCAAAAGGTTCCAGATCATTGAAGCAGGCATCAAAAACTTCATTCACAGCTTTTTCTGCTGTTTCTTTGCTAACTTTTCTAACAGCCAGAATGGAACGAATTGCTCTGTCTCGTACACAAGTCTAAAGTGAAAAAAAAATAAAGAAAAGTCTCTCATTATTAGCATACATTTTTTCCAGATTTTGTCAAGTATTAACTATTATATAGGCAATCATTTTGTATGAAAGAAGAGTCAAACGATGCCTGCAATAAGCATTAAAGTACATTTTAGTTCCATCCTGTGTAAACTGTGTGCTTTAGTTTTCCATGTACACATAAACCATGAAGTAATTAAAACACATTGCTTAGAACAGGAATTAAAATACAATTGGGCATTTGTTGTCAGTATTAAATATTTGTAAAACTTGACCCGGACACAAAAGAAATATGTCAGAAAGAAATAGACACAAATACCAGTTAGGTTCTTTACAAACTGAAATGCTGTAAAACAAAGGAGTGACTTCTCTACTGGCCTTCATTTTGATATCTCTCTTTTTGGTAACTTATTCTTACACAGTTTGTTTACCAAAAGATCAAAAAAAAAGTAAACACCATCTACAAGCTAACTGCCACTCTAACATGAGCAAGTACTTGGGTCTCAACCTGCAGACTTCATTACTATTTACAAAAATTAATTCCTACATGACTTAACACACACAGTTATTTAGAAATCTTCTTATTTTGCTTCCTTGAGTTTTCAAAGAGTGTTTAAAAGAGTGTCACCCACTTATAGTGAATAAGGTATTTCCACTACATTTCCGGCAAGCCCTGCTTTTTGTTTGGTTTTATTAGCCATCCATTGTCAGTGGTAACGCTTTAAAACATGACTAAACATTTAGGGATTTCACTCCAATAAAAATAACAAGGTGGGAAAAAAAAACCTAAGATCGATCATTAAGAGTTAGTTAAGAGGAAACAGCAAGTCCACGGCATCTATTTCTTTTTCTAAAGTTTTCAGCTATGAAAGTGCAGAAGGCTGAGACAAAGTAGGTAAAGATGGCTCATAAAAAATTATTAGATCTTAACATCCACAGTCTTTACCTGATGGTGCCCTTTCAATCCAAATTTAAATCTGGCTATTTCATTCATCAAAGTACAGTCTCCACTGAGATTAGCAGCTCGAATCTATTGAGAAAAATAAAATGTCACAAGATCAGAGAAAAACATGAAAATACAAAGTCAAAAAAGTTGTAACATTTTCCTTCAGTATATTTCTGGTGGCAGCTGGTAGAGGATATTCCTAAGGCCACTTTAACTTCTTCAGGACCTATTACTACCATACCCTTTATATCTATCTCAGCCTCAGTGAACTACAACAACTTTCAAGTTTCTCTGGGAACAACATTTCTCATATCCCTAAAGTTTAAATAAATGAGCAGTAGAGATTATATGTATGTGTGTAGGTATATATATGAACTGCTAGAAGAACATGGAAAGTAATATTCCCCCCCATCTATATCAGAATCTGTTACAAGAGTCAGGAAGAAAGGCAGATACCTTTCAAAGATTACAGCTGCAATACCCAGAAGAGCACTAACCCATCTGTTTTGCAAAAGCCACATTTAAATGAGCATGTATGTTTTAGCTTAACTGTCTTGTCCTTTTGTCTGCTGAATATTCTGTACCCTACACAGTCTGTTAGGAAATGTAAATAAATCCTGACTTCCTATAATTAAGTACCAGAGTGAAAATAAATGCTTGGAAAATATGAAAAGGTAAGAATTAAAAAGCTGTCAACAAAAAATGTAAATACCATAAAATTAAGTAATCAAAAGACCTGAAGTGAAAAAATAATCCTGACAAGAACAAGAACATACACAATCTTGATTTATATAAAATTTATGTTTGAGGCTTACATGTTTTATTCTGCACTGTGTAAATGCTTTGACAAAAAAATAAAGTAGATGACAATTAGTAATTCTGAATTATTGTATTGAATTTACATGGCAAAATGCTGGCGGTGAGGGGCCTGCCTGCATGCCTTCTGTGAGACTGGAGAAGTGGCTGTCCCTATGTCCAATAGAGACAGTTTCAACTGATTTTAAAACAGATCCACCACTAGTCCAAGTTGAGCCCATTAGTGGAGCTGGTGGTATCTCTGTGACAACACGTTTAAGAAAGGATAAAAGAAGCTACAGGGCAGCTGTGAGACATAGGAGTAGTGAAAATGTGAGGGAAACAGCCCCACAGACACCAAGACAGTGGGGAAGGAGGAGGAGGAGGTGCTGCAGGCATCAGAGGGGATTCCCTGGCCACCTGTGGAGAAGATCATGGAGACAGAGGTTGTCTCCCTGTAGTCTGTGAAGGCGCAGTAGAGCAGATATCCACACTGCAGTCCAAGGAAGATGTCATGACACGAGAGACAAATATGCCCTGAGAAAAGAAGCAGTTCACAGAGAGCCCATGCAGGAGTAGATTTTGTGTCAGGAACTGTGGGTGTTGGGGGACCAAGGCTGGAGCAGTCCATTCCTGAAAGAAAGATTGTATGCTGTGGAAGGAACTCAAGTTGGAGCAGGTCTTGAAGAATAGCAGCCCAAGGGAAAGACCCATGTTGAAGCAGCTCACGAAGGACTGTATGCTGTGGGAAGGACCTTAAGCTGGACCAGGGAAAGAGTGCAAGGATGAAGGAGCAGCAGAGACAAAATTATGAACTGACCACAGCTCACATTCCCTGGCTCCCTATGCTACTTGGCAGGGAAGGAGATAGAAGAATCAGAAATGAAAGAGTGAATCTGAGCCCGGGATAAGCTTTTCTGTGACCAAATGATATGGGTTACATCAGAAATCAAGTAAAAGCATGCAGATTCATACACACAACACCTGTGTCACATACACAAGAGGAATCCTTCCCAGCCTGTGCTCCATTTAATTTCACCTCCTGAAGCACCAAGCATTAAGGCCTTTAATACTTCAAATGTCCTCTGAAACCACAGAAACATAGAATGGTTTGGGTTGTAAGGGGCCTTAAAGATTATCTAGTTCTAATCTCCCTGACAATGGCAGGAACACATTCCACTAGACCAGGTTGCTGAGTCTGTGGAATGGACATGGATTCAAAACTACAGTGTACTAGCAGCAATGCCAAAATTACTTAAAAAATGAATGTTACAGGAAAAGACAAGTTTGTTGTTAATCAAAAAAACTTAAACAAAAACAACGATACTGTGATAACTACCCAACATACCCAGACTTGCATGGGATAAAAAGAATTCTATAAGTATTTGATTAATGTGTGAATGTTTTCACTTCTAACTACTCTCTCATTTGTCAATAACCACTTCTTACACTCACAGTGATCACACACTACTTAGTAGGATATTAACTTACTAACATTTGTGAAAACTAAGTATTTGTTTTCTGAACAGAACTATTTAGATTGACCTGACAGAAAGGACAAAATGTATTAACAGGATTAAAACAAATGAATAGTGTGTAAAAGACCATGTAACATCAAAAAACCCTACTAACCAGCAGTAATTAATAGAATGGCAATATGAGAAGCATTTTAACTTACCTCTGAACATGCTAAGTGTTTGACATTTTTAAACCAGTCAACATGTGCACGGCAGTGATCAAATGCATGAATCAATTCATGTGTGACCACTCGATTCATATGGGATTGTTGGCGAATGTTGTTCTGACACAGAACAATCTGCAGAAGAAGAGATATAGGTAGTCTTTTCACCAAGTTTCAACACCTCCCTTACTTCTCAGAGGCACAGTACACACCACTGACACCATCTAGGGTCTTTAGATTAGTGTTTTTCAACACTAACAGCCTTATAATTCTGAAGTGTACTAGTTCCAATACCATGGAACATCGTTCATTTACCTTGTTTTCATGATTAACTTGGGTATCAGTATTGGTAGATTTAATCCTAGCAAAAACACACTAAAAAAATTGTAGTCCTTTGAAAGGGGACTATATCCAGCACCTACCTGAGATGTGGCAGCATCAAAACCTCCACCTACACAGCCATCACAGTCTTCACAAGAAAAGTGCCGGTCATTGAAGACAGTGCTGAAAGGCCCAAACAAACAAAGTTACAGACAGAATTTGAGAAACTTCAGTCACTACTTATCACAGTGATGTTACTACACAGAACAAGACAAACTAGTTTACATACCAACCAGATTGCTTCAGAGCCTCAAGGAGAAGTCGAGCATATGGATCTAGAAAAACATTGCTGCAATCAATTTCTCTAGACAAAAGTTTTGAAAATCATCTATAAACAAAATATAAAGACAGTCAAGGAAAAAAACAAACAAGAAAAGCTCTATACGTGCAAATTCAAACTCTGCAGTATTTAATCCCATTGCAATGCAACTGGCATCTATTACAAATCAGACTACGTGATATAGAATCATAGAACGGTTTGAGTTGGAAGGAACGCTAGAGACAATCTAGTCCCAATCCCTCTGCCTTGGGCAAGGACACATTCCACTAGACCTGGTTCCTCAGGGCCCCATCTAACTGGGCCTTGGAACACTGTCAGAGATGGCACAACCACAACTTCGTTGGGCAACTGTCCCAGTGCCTCACCACCCTCACCGTAAAAAAATCTCTTCTGCGTATCTAGCCTAAATTTGCCCTGTTTTGGTTTGAACCCATTACTTCTTGTCCTAGCACTACAATTCCTGATGAGGACTCTCTGTCTGGCTTCCCTGTAGGCCCCTTCAGGTGCTGGAAGGTTGCTCTGAGGTTTCCATGCGGCTTTCTCTTCTCCAGGCTGAACAGCCCCAACTTTCTCAGCCTGTCTTTGTGGGAGAGGTGCTCCAGCCCCCTTACCAACTTGGTGGCCCTGCTCTGGACTCATTCCAACGGTTCCATACTCTTATGTTGGAGGCACTAGAGTTGGATGCAGTACTACAGGTAGTGTCCCAGGAGAGCAAGAGGGGGAGAATGACCTCCCTTGACCCATTGGCCACAGTCTTTTTGATGTAGCCCAGGATACGGAGTAAAAGTTGTTCAGGAATCAAGTCAATCCTGACATTATTTTATTACTAATACATATAAATAAGCGGCCTATAGTGACCACTGTTTGCTGTTAGTACTCACAGCCCACATCAAACAGTGCAAAGGGCACGAATGCACAGAAATTGACAAATCATCTTAATTTCTCAGGAAAAAAAAAAAAGGTAGAGGAGAACCTTCTTTTAAGAAAAAAAAACAAAACCAAAAACCAAAAAACTCTCTCAACCACGTCTGAAACGGTATTTTGTCTTAAGCAAAATCAGCGTGTTCCTGAAGCAGCACCCCCAGGCCGCCACCGGCTCGGGCCCAGTCGGGCTGACGCGGGGTGAAGCGGCAGGAGGGCAGCAGAGCACGGCCCTCCCCGGGACCGGCGGCACAAGGTCGCCGCCGCAAGCGGCCGCGGACGGCCCGGGTTCCGCCTCGGCACCTCCGCTGCCCCGGGGCCGGGCCCGCCAGGGGACAGGGGAGCGCTTACTCGTTTCCAGGGTCAGCCTCAGCATCAGCTGGCACTTGTTGTGAAAGGTGAAGAGGCTGCGAACCAGGAAGCTCTGCGGCTTCTTATTCCGGTCCGGGAACAGCCGGTAGCCGAAATCCTCCTTCTCCTCGTCCGCTCCTTTCGTCTCTGCCGCCGGCGGCGAGCCCGCCTCCCCGTCCCCCA
>WEKY01023126.1:21068-41131 GCA_013390045.1 Picathartes gymnocephalus
CCGACCCGACCCGACCGGGGGTGTGATGCCCTGACCCCGTGGCGGCGCCGTCCCGCAGCCGTATCCCCATCCCTGTGGTCCACGGGCGGCTTGGCCGCGCGGGGTGGTGAGGCGAGGCGAGGCAAGGCAAGGCGTGGCGAGGGGAGGGGGAGCACACCGTGATGGAGTCAAGGCCTCGCTTGCAGCTTGCAGGCGGTGCAGAGGCGGCTGTTGAGGCTCAGAGGGGCTGCTCTGCCGCGGGCCCCGCTCCAGGGCGGGCCTGCGCTGCGGGCCAGGCCGTAGGCGTGGTGCGGCTGCTCCAGGAGAATCGCTGGAACCAGCAGCCTTCGGCTTTTGGAAGGGCTCAGCGTTGAGATTCGAATAAAAGTGCCCTGAAGGGTGTAAGAGCTGTGCCCGAGAGGCTGCTGTCTGTGCGTGGATTAAGGTCGTTGCTAAATTGTGTGCGGCTAGTGGATAACGGAGCAGTTTGACTTAATACACTTGAGCAAGATGCTTTAGAGTGGCAAACAGCCAGATTTCATGGTAGATTTTTGCGTGAGAATTCTGTTTTAGTCAGTGATAAGGAAAAGTTCAGCAGATTACAAGGTATTTTCTTGGATCTTTTTAAATATCCAGTTCTGGCCACCTAGAAATGGTAGGCTGTATGGAATATTTGATGTGTCCGTGCCCAAGGTGCATGAAATTAACATACTGAATATTACAGTGGCAGTTCGGTATGGGGCAGTAGGTGAAGGTAGAAAAAAACGTAGTAAGCCCCTTAATTGGAAATGTGACGAAAGCTATGTATTTTTGGCTTCACTGAAAGTTTCTTTCTGTTTTGTTTCAAATAGACCTAATATGTTGCTCAGGATAATCATGTCACGAGCTGTGTATGAACTAGAGAGAAACACAACTGCTGCAGCAGGGTGTCCTGCTTACTCCTGAGCATGTAAAAACATTTCTGCTCTGGTAATATTAGTTCAGTAGTAGTCATACAGTGTGTTTTTCCATCTCTTTGAGACACTTGTCTGTAGTTATGGATAGCAAATTGTACCACAGAAATCATTAGCTTTGACTCATAAATTTTTATACTGTGCTACTAGGTTATTGCACAGATGTGAAAAATAATGTTAAATAAAGCATGTTAAATAGACCAGACCTTTTTCTTCCTTAAAAGCTTTATGTATAGTATCTCTACGGATAGCTTATTTATACTTCCATGAGGCTTGTAACAGATCCTGAAGCTTGCCATCAAGAGGTTATAGTTAGCAACCATTCATAACTCTTTGTCTAAGTTTGTATTTAGCTCATCAAGAGTTACTTAATCATGATTGTTTTCAAACTATATTTGCTTCATCCTTTCAGATTTTTGTGCTATGAACTGGGCAAATGTGGGTTTGGTTTTTTTTCTGAATTGTAACCAAGGTTTTTTAAGGTTACTTTTTAATTGTGACTTGATATTTTTGTGATAATAAAACTTCTTTCGCTTAAGACAACAAAATTGAGACAACAAAATTTATGAAGACAATCAAGTGTTAATAATTATTAAACAGTGGTTTAGGGCCTTGCTTGCACTTTCAGGATTACCATTGACTTGTTGGGTGGTTTATCTTACATTTAGTTAGGAAAATGTGAATTGCTGTTTTTATGAAATACTTCATTTTATCTGAATAATATGGCTTCCCTTCTTTTTTTCAGACATTTAAACTGTGTTTCTTCTTAGTTTCCTAGTGTTTAATGTTCCTGCTAAGCTATTGGGAAGCCTAACTGGCGTGTTAATTCAGACTTCTTAATTTTGAAGTAGCTAGCTTCCTTCAACTTCTTTTTACAAGGCTTTTTTCCTTGAATTTTAGCAGATTACCATGAGTGCACCAAGTAAGGCGATAGAACTGCAGCTGCAAGTGAAGCAAAATGCTGAAGAGCTGCAGGATTTTATGAGAGAATTGGAGAGCTGGGAAAAAGATATTAAAGAAGTGGATTCTGAACTCAGGAAACAGAATGGGGTCCCAGAAGAGGTAAAACACACCAGACAAACGTCAGCTCAGCTATTCATACTGTGACAGTGTTTATAATAATTATGTTTTGCTTTAGCAAAATTACATTTGTTGACTTAAAATATCTGAATAGAAGGCATGAAACTAACCCTTAATGTGTTCTTCATCTGAAGTAAACCAGAGATTCCTCTGTAAACTGCACCACAGAGCTGCAGGGCAGTAGCCTCTGAAGGTGATGAGGCCCATAAACTTTTTATCGGTTCTGGGTAGATCTATGAGAATATTTCTGCTTGCAGCATCAGTATTGCTAATTTACTGCTGACATTTAGTATATAGAAGTGATTCTTCAGAGATACTCTAAAGAGAGTTGTCTTCTAAAACTCAGCTTCATATCATACATGTAATATTTACTATTATGTGTTGGAAGATTTATGCTTGTTGTTCTTAGTGGTTTTGTATAGCTCATGAGAACAGCTTGCTGGATGGATTTCTAAAATAAAACCACTAGATAGATACAGTGTCTAGATACAGGTACTGTAGATTCTTCAGTGCAAGCGATTTTCACACATCTCTTTTATAATAAATTACTTAATTCAATTTAGAATTTGCCACCAATTCGAAACAAGTCTTTTAAGAAAAAGAAGAAAAGCAAAAGTAAAGCCCCTTCAAAGATAACCTCTGAGGAAAACAAGAAAAACAAGATCAAGTCTTACGACTATGAAGCATGGGGAAAACTTGATGTGGTGAGTCTTTAAGATTTGCTGTGTTGTCAGAGTCTTGTCCCCAGCTGATTCTGTGTTAAATAAGATTTTGTTAGAGTGCTGAGAATTCAGTCCACCAATCAGTACCTTACTGTGCTGGGTACTGGATGAACATAGGGTAGCTTTCTCCCAAAAAATTACGCGTTTAATATTTGCAGTATTGATAAATACTTGGTCTCCTATTGACTATGCTTTCATCGAGCAGATTGAATTTGAGTTTAAAGGGAAAAAAACCTCTTTTATCAATAGGCCTATTAAAAGGTCATAATGATAATGAAAGTAAGACAAAACACAACTGTCAGTATTGAATGACACATGAATAATTCTCCTAAAATCTTACTTGTATTATTTTGCACTGTTAAATTATAATGAAGACAACAGTTTGGGTGGGTTTTTTTCTGATTCCAGGACAAGATACTTGAAGAACTTGATAAAGAAGATAGTACTCATGATTCTGTATCCCCAGAATCAGACTCTGAAGAAGATGGAATTCGTGTAGATGCTGAAAAGGCTCTTGCAGAGAAGGAAAAGGTTATAGAATTATAGATGTTAATTTTTGGTAAAGTTGCAATTTAGGTATAGTAATATTTGCAATTTTCTTTTAAGAGATCATCCACTGAGACCACACATCTGGTAAAAGAATTGGGTATTTGGAAGTCTTTCTGTCTGTTTCCCTGCCCATTATTCCAAAATAGAAAATTCTCACTGCAGTTCTATTCTTTCTCATTGTCAGTAGCAGCAAGCTTGGCAGATTATAATTAATGCTTGTAATGACAAATGGATTGGTGATGTTTTTCTTTGAGAAGTTGAATGGCTCTATAGAATTGCCGTATAGAGCAAACTGGTTTTTTTACCTGAACACAACACAGGTCTGAATACACAACACAACATCTGAATGCCCCAAACTAAATCCACAGGAATTTAAAAGTACTCCTTATGTGAGGCCAGTACATCTGGGAATGATGGATGAACTTCCTTGCTTTACTAATGGCAAGTTCATACCAGTTCAGTTTTACCTAATAAGATGAGATATAGAGAGAGATCTATCTTGGGCTTTGTTGCTATGAGAAAGAGACTAAGTTGTGCAGCAGCCTCTGTGTTTTCAAAAAACTTTTTTGTTTGTAAGCAATCACCTAACCCATCTGTCAGTCAGTATTTGATTTCAGTAGTTTTACCTTTGGTTTAGGTTTTTTGTGGGGTTGTTTGTTTGTTTGTTTGTTTTAAATTGTCTGTATGGGTGATATTTGTGTTCTGATCCTGCTGCTGTGGAAATTCCTTGACATGTAATCTGCAGTCTACTTTGAGAAATTGAGGTATCTTTGGCCATTATTATCTTGGCTGCACTGGAGTCATTGAGGGTGCATGAGATAAAAGTTTTGTCCCAGAGGAGGCAGAAATGAGAATATTGACTTGGAAAGCAAACATGCCAAACCTAGTTACTAAAAACTTAAAAAAAAAAAAAATTCAGTAATTTAAGTAGTTATATATGTGCTTGTTACAGGTTTCTGGAAATGACCTAGAGATACTGAAATCAATATTTTATAGACCCATATTATAGAATATATCACAAAAATTATTTAATACAGGGCACTTAGAATATATTAGTTAGAAAGCATATTTCATGGTAAAGCAGTACTTCATGAGAAATGTTGAAAAAATATTTAAGCATTTCTAAAATATAAACTTTGATTTTTAAGGTTTTTAATTAGCAATGTGTCTTGCCAATGTACAATAACTTGCTGAAAATGCTTTTTTCTATTCACAGGGTAATAACTACTTTAAACAAGGAAACTTCGATGAAGCTATAAAATGCTATACTAGAGGGATGCATTCTGATCCATACAATCCAATATTGCCCACAAACAGAGCATCAGCTTTTTATAGAATGAAGAAGTAAGGCTTGCATTGTTAAATCTGTAATATTTTTGTATTTGAAATGCTACCTTTAAATATTTGGTCCAGTTTTAATTTTTGATTTATACATCATGCTGTGATGCAGTCTGTGGAAAGCCATTGTTGCAACCTGCCTTCCAGTTTCAAAGTAAGATAGCAATCGCCAGGAGAAGCAATCTGGTAGTCTCCCTCATCAGTTTTTCCTCTGCTTGCACGCTAGCAGTTCACCATCCTCTGTGTTACAGTGGAAGACTTGAAGAAAAAAGAGGGGGAAAAAAGTTAACTTTCAGATTCAGTGAGCTCTAAGGCTTTGATTTGTTTTGAGTGAGGATCGGATACAGGGGAGTTGGTTATACTTTCTGTGGCAGCAAAGATTCTTGACTGGTATTTTTCTTTCCTGTTTTAATGTATTGTGAATCAAGAAATGTGTAAATACTTGGTTTGTGCCCCTTCTGAAGCATGTAAGATTTCCATGTTATCAATAATCTGGAGAGGCTCAGAGTAAGATAAACTACTGAAGTTTTGGGGTTTGTTACCTAGTTGTGCCCAAACTATTCATTCATTTTTTTTGATAGGTTTTCTGTTGCAGAATCTGACTGCAATTTAGCACTTGCTTTAGATAAAAATTACATAAAGGCTTATGCGAGAAGAGGGGCTGCTCGCTTTGCTTTGAAAAATCTTCAAGGTGCTAAAGAAGGTGGGTCTTCGTATGTATTTTAAGAAAAGAATTTTAAAAGCTTGTGTGATCTGCTGCTTTGATGTGGGAATTTAATTTTCATTTCCTGTAAACAAAGAAAGGAAATACCATGTTGCATATTCTTCTGGCAAGGTAAAATTCAAGTAGCAAGTCCAAATGATTGCTAGATGTAGTAGTACTAGTAGATGCTAGTAGTTGTAGAATAATTCAGCTTTAACCGTTTTAGAATTATGTAGGCCTTGAAATATCTCGGGCTTCTTGGGTAACTACAAAAAAGGTTTATCTCAAAAGAATGCTGTGCTTACTGGTCCGTGCTTCCTACCTGAAACATATTTTTCCGGTCTTCTGATAGATTATGAAAAAGTTTTGGAGCTGGATGCAAACAACTTTGAAGCAAAAAATGAACTGAAGAAAATTGATGAGGTAATAAGATTAATAGACCCTAATATAAATTAATACACCCTTTTCACTTCATACCTGTGTCAATCTTTAATTATAACAAGAGCTGATTCAACAAATTCTTACATACTTTTTCTGGCATCTGAAGTTCAATGAGGTCAAAATCTTTAATGGAGTTTCTTTTGGAGAAACTCACCCATATGCAAACATCAGTGTAATCAGTGGATCTCAGAATAAGACTGCATGTGTGCATCACCTGGGAATTTTTGATTTTTTCTGTTGTTGTTGGTTGGTTTATTTTTAAATTTTCCCTCATTTTCTACCCCTGTGTTAATGCTTTTTTTCAGTCATGCTTAGTATTTTGGTCTAAGGAAGCACAACACATGAGAGAACCTCTGTGTTCTCTTGGTCATAAAACTGCATTGCTAGCCTACTTGTAGTCCCACTGATTGCTGTGGTCAACCAAACCAGAAAGTTGTTCTAGGAACAGAACAAAATAGTATACTGCAAGTCAGATCCCTTTCATGGCAGGGAGGAGAATGTTAATTATGATGACCTTCATAAATATAAGCTGACCTGTCAATTCTGTATGAATGTACTTACACCTCTTCGACTGTATTTTTGAAAGTGCTTGAAAAATTTACTTTCAGAATGAAGACACAAAGTCTCCAGTAATTGAAGAAATAAATGATATGTGAATTGGACTGTATACAAACAGGTTCCATGAGTCATTTCACACTATGCTTCAGAAGTTACATACTTTTTATTTACCAAGCATTATTCTGATTTGCAGTCTCTCATAGAAGTACATTTTCAAGAAACAGTTTCAAATTTTTTTTAAATTATCTCTTCAATTTGCATTTAATTTACAACACAGGCACTTGTATTAAAAAGCTTGGCAGGTTTTCTTATCTTAAAAGTTTAGAAATTATTGTAATTTATGTTCTGAAAATGTTTAAGTGGGGAAATACTTACTGAGGGGGAAAAAATTGTCTTTACAGGCTCTGTCATCAAAAGAAAGTTCAGAACAGAAAGAGTTTGAAGATGCAGTCAGAAGAGGATTAACAGATGAAGAGAAGCAGCGCATTGAAGACCAGCAGCTCAAGCAGAAGGCAATTGCAGAAAAAGATCTGGTAAGTCACAGGTTCTGGTGGAACAGGAGAAACCTAGCAAAGAAAAGGGTTGTGTTGTGCTATTAGTTATGCAAATGTAGAAATTAAACGTGATGCTGCTTTGAACTTCATAAATGCAATGTCCTTGATGCTACCTTAATTGTTTCCCATTTTGGGCTCTAAGAAGGTGAGTGGGACAGTGAGTTCTGTTTGGATTGTGTCTGGAGGAATAATTATAGAAGGTGGCTTTTACAGCCCAAATTGTATATGCAAAATTTCAAATACATGGTAAGACAAGTAGAACTTAAACTGCACTTTACAAAGATCCCATTTCTCCATTATTATAAGTATCTTGATGCTTGCTTGTCCAGACAGAGTTGTGGACTATTTCTTGTTTTCATGCCTCTGATTACATGATGAATAATAGTTATAAAAAGGACTTGGAGGTGCAGGAAACAATAACAATAAAAATGTCTTTCTGGATACATAGTCCTGACTCAGAGTTGGCTTACTGATTTCTCCCTCTCCCCATTCTTTCAATAAATAAATAACATTACCAACTAAACCAAAATTTTTCTGTTCACTTGCCTAGCTATGTAACTTCTAACTTATCTTTATTCAGGTTTGCTATATTGGTTGTAAGAGGTAATTAGTCAGATAAGAATTAAGAACAAGAGTTTGAATAACAGAGAAGAGAAATTTCAGTCTACTTCATTGGCAGCAGAGCTAACTCACTGCAGGGTTGTTCCTGACAACATGGATCCTGTTAAGTCTGAACTGTGGCCTTTTTTTGTCAGTCAGTAGAGTAGCAGCAAAGACGTGTGGCTTCAAATTAGTACTGAGAAGCAAAAGGTAATTTTAGCCCCCCAGAAACAAACAAAAGAATAATGTAATTTTCTTATATGGAGCATTAATTAGAAAGCAACAACATTTGGACCCAAGTAATATTTGAGGATAAGTTTTATGGAGCAGGTTAAAGATGAATTTGTGCAGTGCAAAAAAATCTTGAAAGGGGAATTGTAAAGGTTCAGCTTATTTTTAAATTCAGGAGGTCAAGCATCAATTTAAATAATAAATTGTAGACTTACAAGTCTGCATTTAAACTATGCATGTAGCAAAGTTTGTTTTTATCCTTGAAGTGTTAGAAAATATTAAGATACTTTTGTGTTCTGCCTCCAAACTTAGATAGGAAGAAATATGCTGTAACTGCCTGCCCTGGTGTGGGTGTTCTTTGTGATTCATCTTTGTAATGTTATGACCCCCTCTGCTAAAAAGGGTAAGAAAAAGTCCATTACACTAGATTTTCTCAATGCTGGTTTTTTTTCCTGACCTAAATATTCCAGGGTAACGGTTATTTCAAGGAAGGGAAGTATGAGGCTGCAATAGAATGTTACACCCGTGGTATCACAGCAGATGGCACCAATGCACTACTGCCGGCTAACAGAGCAATGGCCTACCTAAAGATTGAGAAGTAAGTGGAATTGCACATGCTATATTGTTTGTTTGTTCTAAATCAGGAGGAACGATGATCCAACACATCTGAGAGAATAAAATAGCACCAGTATGGTTTTTGAAGTTGGATTTTCGTTCTTTTATGTGTGCAAAATTCAGATATTCACCTTTCTGAAAGGAACTGCCCAGAGCTTTGTCTTTGACATGAAACCCAGTCAGCCACTGAATGTTGCACTGTAAAAAGAAGTGGATTGTAGCTTCTCATTTTGGAGGGAACAAATACAAGCTTTTTCTGGAAATTGTTGCCTTTTAAAGTGTTTTTTGGACTTCACGGATAGAGCCACGTATGTGTTGCTTGTTTATTTTTAATTAAGTTTTATCCAAATAACCCAGAAACTGTAGGGAAAGTAGCGCTTTCTCGCAAATTAGGTAAGTTCCATATGGCCAGTTTTTAGGTGTGAACTTCTTTCGACTCTATGATGGTGTGGTAATTTAAAACTTGTAAGCTGGTAGCATGAGAAGCAGAGAGCAGAGGGTTATGTTGGTCATCTGTTTTAATATGACATGGCTGAGTATCTGTAGAGACAGTACATTGACCTCAAATTAAGATAAGATGTGTTGTGTCAGAAATACTATCCATGCAACCTTTGTAATTTAAAGGACATCAGAATGCAAATAATCTTCTGTGAGATTCAGAGGAAGTGATACTTTAATTGAATGACCAAGCAAGAAAATTGATTCCCTATGATAAATTTTGTATCGTGGGTCTTTACATTTCAAAGAGGACCAAACATAAAATGCAACAAAAGCCCATTGGTATTCTTACAAACTGCTATTACTGATGAGAACCGCAAATAAAAATTAATTTGCATAAATTTAATGGTAGTTAGAACTGGAGAAGAGGAATGAATGAAAATACTTTAATAAGCACATAGTGGAATTGTGATCTAATATAACAACGTATGTAGAATGAGGAAACAATCTTAACATGAAGGAAATAACATAAATGCAAGGATGTTCTGAAATAATTAAGGATAAGTTGCAGAATTCCAAATGTAGAGAAATTTATTCTCATGCATACTTGCTTCTGCTTTCTGGTACGTTTTCTTTATTTGTAATGATATTTCTGATTTTCAGAAGTACAAAGCCATGGTACTAACTTTGATTTTAAGGCTATTGTTGAATTTTTAAAGTGGACTCTACTCTGACAAGCTTTAAGTGTTTTTTTTCTTTACAGAGGATGTGAATTTTTGTAATCCTAAAAAGAGTCAGCCCTTTGTTATGAGATACCAAAAAATACAGCCTTAATTTCAAGGTGCCAAGAAACCATATTTTATGGTAGTTTTTTCTTTCGCATTTTAGCTCAGTGATATGTTTATGTACGTACCTAATAAAGATCTACCTTTATATTTTAATTGGTTTGGGTAGCTCTATCTTTTCAATTGAAACTGCCTCTTGGAAACTGATTATTAATTTTGTACTATACTTTTGCTGAGGTACAAAGAGGCAGAAGATGACTGCACACAAGCTCTGCTCTTAGATGCTTCCTATTCTAAAGCTTTTGCCAGAAGAGGAGCTGCCAGAGTTGCTCTTGGAAAGCTAAAGGAAGCTATTCAAGGTATGATTTTGAATTAACCTAGACATGGTAGGTAAGAGATCAGTATAAGGACATCCTGATCTTTTTTTATTCTGATTTACTGAGATTATCAGTGCAAAAGTTAAGAATTAAGTGGTTTCTGTTGATTTCACTGAATATGTATAAGAACTCTTGTGTTGGTGCCCACGTAATGGGAAGACAGTTTTGTGTGAAATTACAGCTGTTGCTGTTTATGATTAGTAGTAAGAAATAGTTTGAAAAATCTGTTTAAAAAGTAGGTCAGGAAATAGGCATTAGGATGACTTATGAGGGGACAGTGAGGTCCATTGAGAACTGGCTGAGCAGCAGATCCCAGAGGGTCTTAATCAGTGGCACAGGGTCTGATTGAAAGCCTGTTACTAATGGTGTCCCCCAGGGTTCAATACTGGGCCCATTGTGGTTTAACTGCCTCCTCAGCAAGTTCACTGATGACAAATAGCTCGGAAGGAGCGGCCAATACCCCAGAGGTCTGTGCAGCCCTGCAGAAGGACCTTGACAGATTGGAGAGATGGGCAGAGAGGAACCTTCAGAAATCAAAAGGCAAATGCAGGGTCCTGCACCTGGGGAAGAATAACCCCTGCACCAGGACAGGCTCAGGGTTGACCTGCTGGGAAGCAGCTCTGTGGAGAAGGACCTGGGGCTCCTGGTGGACAACAGCTGTCCATGAGCCAGCAGTGCCCTTGTGGCCGGGAAGGCCAATGGAATCCTGGGGTGCATTGGGAAGAGCTTTGTCAGCAGGTCGAGGGAGGTGATCCTGCCCCTCCACTCAGCCCTGATGAGGCCACATCTGGAGTGCTGTCCCCAGTTCTGGGCTCCTCAGTGCAAGAGAGACATGGAGCTCCCGGAGTGGGTCCCACAGAGGGTGACAAAGATGATCAGGGGAATGGAGCATCTCTCTTATGAGGAAAGGCTGAGAGAGCTGTGCCTGTTCAGCCTTGAGAAGAGATGACTGAGGGATGACCTCACCAATGTCTATCAGTATCTGAAGGGAAGGTGTCAAAAGGATGGAGCCAGGCTCTGCTTGGTGATTCCAAGCAACAGGACAAGAGGCAGTGGGCAGAAACTGATGCACAGGGAGTTACACCTGAGTATGAGGAAGAGCTTCTTTACCGTGCCAGTGATCAAGCACTGGAACAGACTGCCCAGAGAGGTGGTGGAGTCTCCCTGACTGGAGATACTCAAGAACTGTCTGGATGCAATCTTGTGCATTGGGCTCCAGGATGACCCTGCTTGAGCAGGCAGGTTGGACCAGATTGATGCGCTGGTGGTCCCTTCCAACCCTGTCCATTCTGTCACTTACCTGCCTTTCATTGTTTTTAGAGCTCTGAAAGAGAAATAGAAGGTTTAAAAATCTGCCACTTGTACATTGTAACTTGAAATATCAACAGTTCGTGTGTTGTTTTTCCCTCAGATTTTGAAGCTGTCCTAAAGCTGGAACCTGGAAATAAACAAGCAGTAAACGAGCTCACAAAAATAAGGAATGTATGTATGCTTATTCGGATATCGTGGGGTTATGTTTGTTTGGGAGTTTTTTGTAAGGCTATAGTAGTAGAAGGTTTTTATTCTTTATTACATTATTTTTAACACACCTTGTATTTATTCATCAAACACCCGATCTTTTGGACAACTTACCATTTTTTTCAGGAATTAGCTGAGAAAGAGCAGCAGACTCACCAAGAATACCCTGCAGTATTGATAAAAGAAGCGGAAATGAAAAATATAGTGAAACTGATTGATAATCCATTACAGATTAAATCAACAGTAAGTTGTTATGTGAATTGCTTTCCATAATGATGGGAAAAGTAGAACTTAAAGTTAAAATCTACTTTCTGTATTGTAGACTAACCCCTGATAGATAACCTTGCTTGTGGAGTGCCAAAAATGTATAAATTTACTCTTTTGATATTTTTAAAGAACATATACACACATGAACATCCTGAAGTTCACAGCAGTGGTAGTGTAAGCATTCAGCCTGCAGTACCACCCTCAGCAAACATGGTGTACGCATACATTTATAAGGTGGAATAGGCAGGCAGCCACACAACCCTGTCTTGTGCCCATAGGTAACATTGCAGTTGAGAGTAAATGGGAGAGAGTTTGATTGAGAAGCTGTGTTTGATTGAGAAGCTCTGGGTAAACTTTTCTTCGTTTCTACTACTGTTTACAGTTTTTACAGCAGCCATAGTGTTTATAAGACATGTTGCCTACTTGTGTTATACGCTGTAGGGCTGCTTCTCAAAGAGCTTTGAGCATTCATTTTCACCCATGTAAACTGTGGGACAGCTGGATATTTGTTTTCAATAAGCAGTATATTTGGACTGTGAATTTTCAGGGGTTATAGTCAGATGAATGAGTTATAGATGGAAAAATGTAATACTTCACATTTACATAGGTTTCTTTATGTATTAGACTTCCTCTTTTAGTACATTTAATCTTTATATATTCAACAATGGGTTGTGTAAATACAAAGTACTTTGTATGTGTATGCACTCATGCTATTTGAAAAACTTTGTTTACCCTCATCAATAATATAGTTCAGATGGATAGTAGAAAATGTGTGACTAGTTTGCTTCTTTGGGAGGAGGGAGTATTATATCCTCTCTGTAACTAGATTCAGTATTTCTTTAAACCTAAATGAATTTATTGTGGAGTAGCTGAAGTACTATAGGCAGTTATATTTATTAAGTGTTCACTTTTGCTGCTAAATTAATTGAAGATGGTAGGTTGGTTGTATTCCTCTTGTTATTCTGTTAAGGCAGAATAAGTATAGATGAAACATCTGTACTTTGAGTACTGCCATTTCCTAGAAGTCTAAATTGTTCCATATGTTTAATCATGTACATTTGCATCTCTATTTCCAGAGCAATATACACTATGTTCATGTTCAGGAAATGAAGTTCTAAAGTAAGAAGTGATGAGAGGTTTTTTTTGTAAGACCTTTGAGGGTGGCTCTTGGTGATGGTCATAAATAATGGGGATCATGCAGAGATTAAACAAGCTGAAGCATTTTAGCATGTGGTGGAATTAAGTACCTTAGGATGTATGTAATTTGGTCAATCAGCAGGGTTGAGTTACAGATATTTATTATATCAAAATAAGGCAAAGGCCTGTGTTGCTGGATATTTTTTTGTTTTGCTAAATTACAAAGCTTGCTCACACAATGGGACAAAGTATATGATAGATCTTGCCTATTCAACCTTAGTGGGAAAAAAGTATACATTTTTAATTATTACTGGGAAAACAGACTGCGTGTGGAGATGCTCTAGGGTAAGGATATAGTGGTTTGAGGGTAAAGCAACTAAATTATCATATCAGGCTCCATGTAGGAAATTTAAGAATATTCCTGGTTTTGCCATTTACCTTTATTCAAAGTGTCTTCTCTGTGCACCTCTGCAGAGGTAACTGGTTATCATACGATAATTTTAAGTTACACACAACTGTGTCTGGGGTCTGTATAAACACTTAGGTTGAGTCCACACGTGACATGAGGTCTGTGCTCTGTGTAGAAGCCATTGCGAAGGATAGATATTGAAGAAGTTGATGATGATACCTCAGATGATGACTTGCCCACCACTACTTCAGTCAATAACTGGAGGAATTCAATGAGTGTTGAAACAACAGAAACTCTAGATCAGGATGATTCGTTGGCTACAGTTGATATTCCAAAAGCAAAGCACTTGAAAATAGAAGAAATCACCACCACCAATACATCACCATTACAGTAAGTATAATAATCCTGATCCTCTTTTAAAAAGGTAAATGTAGTTGAAATGTAATCTTCTTTTCCAGATATCTACATGTGATGAGGTATTGAGGGTACTTTGGAGATTCTGAATTAAAAAGGAAATGTTGAAAGAAACTGCAGTTTTTGCACATCTGGCTCTTTGACCACACAGTAGTTGAGATAAATATGATCTATTTTATCAGATAGAAAACTCAGTCTTGCATTGCAAATATAAAGAAATTTTTAATATTTTTCTACATGCTGTACTTTTTCTTCCTTGGGCAAACCATCTTCCCTAGCTGTGTTTACAACTTTTATTTGTAGTGTTTTAGAATAGATTTTGAACAGAGTTCAAGCATTCTTTGTACCCCAGTTGTGTGAGAGAAGAGGAGCAGATAAGTGTCACCACCCTTTCCTCTGCTGAGGCAGAGGTGGTGGCTTCAGATGTGCTCAGTTTCTAAGTCCCACTGTGTCAGTTAGGCAAACTCAAGTCTGTCTTGCCAAGACTAGGCTGATTACAGAAGCTTTATCCATGCTCAGTGTTACAACTCTACTTGTTGTCCACTGCATCGACACTGCCTAGTTCTGTTAATAGTAAATACTTCTTACAGAATCCTGATCAAAGAATTTCTATGAGAAACACTGGGCCCATCTACCTTTTCCTCAGTTAGATGGATTTACAGCGAAGTGTTGAAGAAAAAAGTATATTCTTAGCCATTTCTTAATTTCTGGAAAATAAATGGACTCAAATGACAAAATATAGGACAAAAAATAGATCTGCTGATATCACGGTTTAAACTAGTTCATCCATTTGACTTTGTTACTGTTTTGCATTATGAAATTGCAGTAAACACGATTTTTTTCTTGGCAGGTATTTATGGGAGAAGCGTACTATAAGACGCAGTTATTTCTGGAAACAAAGGGAGGCTGAGGAAATTAAAGTATTTGCAAATGTGGGTTTTTTTTAGAAAAGGTGAATTGAATATAAAGCTTGTATAATTTGAAGGGATTTTAAAGTATCTGCTTAAACTAAAACATGTTCTTTTTAAAAAAAATTTCAGTATTTTAGCTTTTAATGAATAGAAAGATCTCCAATTAGGTCTCACTGTAGGATTTCCCTAGAAGTTGATTTAATGATGTGTTTCAAAATACCTTTGCAGGCTGCCTATAAATGTGAAAGAAATTTCATCAGCATTGCATCCATCTTTTCCTGCAAGCAAACAGAGAGAAAAAGAAATCAGAAGGTCATTTATATCCACTTCTCCAGTTCCTCCCATTCCTGCAAATTCTTTCCAGCTTGAATCTGACTTCAGGAAGTTGAAAGACTGCCCTGAAAACATGTACTTGTACCTGAAGGTATGAAACAGAGAGTATCAAGAGCGCTTGGACAGTTTCTTCAACATCAGTTGAAAAAACAGTACTCTTAGGTGGAAGGGATAGCTATGTTTAGAGAGTCTCAAGTGTACAATAGTCCCTTTTCTTAATTGTCTTCACATAACAACAAGTAGTCTGATGCGCATTTGAGTATTTCTTCTTGTGCCTTTTTATTTGCTTTAAGTACAGTCTCTGCAGTTTTTTTTTTTTTTCCAAATATAGGCGCTTGTTCTTTAAAGACTTGAAAACATTAGTAACTATTAAATTCTAATTTTTCAAATGAGTGCTTCTAGGGTAATTAGATATGGTGACATTTTTAAACTGAGCAAATACTTGAAACACAGCAGTCTACTTAATGGGTACTTTTACATATATTTTGGAAAAAAAAAATCACTTAGAATTTTTTTTAAGAGAAGTTAGAAGTTACCATTACCAAAAAACCTCAAACAAGCAAAAATTGTTTGATGTCAAATAGTGTGATTTGGTTTTTTTGCTTTCATGCACTTTAGCATTGTTCATGACCTTCTAGAGACGCACATGTAATTCTCATTCATGAATTGTATTTTTTTGTCTAAAAATAACTTTTTAAATTTTTCCATAGCAAATAGAGCCCTCACTTTATGCAAAGCTGTTTCAGAAATCTCTAGATCCAGACTTGTTTAACCAGATCCTGAAAATTCTACATGACTTCTACATTGAGTAAGTTTTACATTGCTTATTGCTGTTCTGAAAGGTTTGGGGGTTTTTTGGTGGAGGGAAGTTGTTTTTTTGTTTTGTGTTTGGGGATTATTTTATGTTCTCTCTAGTCCCAGCCTCGGGCTTACAAAATTATTTCCAGCACACAGCATTCCATGAGCATAATGAAATCATTGGAATTACTCAATAGTTGCTTCTTAAGAAGTAGAACTCATCATGAGAAATCAGGTAGAAAAGAAGTGAAAAATGACTTTTACTGAGTGTTGTTGAATTGTGCTTTGCTAAAGAACATCAGAAACTCACATTAGTCTGAAATAACTTTTGTTCATATTACTGTGTGTGTATTCAGAGAGCACACACAATTGCACGTTGTCCTCTATTTTAACTTTCTAAAGCTGAGAAATTCAGAGGGTTTTGGTTTTATGCCATGTTTATTGTGATGCATTCAGGCTTAATTTTATCTGCTAGCATTTTACAATTGCCTGTAGCAAATATGTGTTGGAGACTGAGGTTCCAATAAGACAGGATCTGACAAGTTATTTTTAAAATTTCCATTCATACTACCATTTGTGTCCTAAAGTTCATTTTGTTTGTCAGAGGCAGTGTACTGCTTTTCTGAGTTATACTGTCTGAGAAGCACACACTCGACATTTTTTGGTGTTGTTTTATGGAGATAAGCAAGCATATATCAATGTTTGCCTTTCCCTTGGTTTCCTTAAAAAGTAAAATATCCATCATGTGGGTGAAAAATGCTGTCTTAGAGATACAGTCCTGCATATGGTGATACAACATAAAAAGGCTAGGAAGTTGAAATTGTTTGCTGTAAGATAACAATCCTGTTTCTCTTGAAAAGAAATGTGAAGTTATGAAAGAAAAATACTATTTGTTAGTACTTGTAACAAAGGCAGTGCCTGTTTACTGGTGACCAGAAAAAAGTAAAGTAAACACAATCTAGGAATTTTCTATATGGGTGAAAATTGAGGCATCTCTAATTGGCTCAGCTTTTCAATGAGCTTCCTATGGCCACAGGTGCTGTTTTCTTTCACACTACCTGATACATATAGAAATGGTGATGTTACTGCCAGGTGTAAGCATTAAGTCATGTAGTAGGTATTCAGTACATGACCAGCAGTCAGTTTGCATCAGTCTAGGTTTTTTAATTTCTTCACTCTTGCTCAGTAGAACAGTAACACCCACATAAAGGTTTCTGGATATTGACTTTTTGCTTTGTGAATGGACAAATGAACAGGAAAGACAAAGATAGGGAATATGAAAGAGAAGAGAATTCTATTGGTCCTCTAATTTCTTGTTCCTGAATTCTTTAATATTGCTTGCAGCTACTGAATATTCTAATCAACAGTGGTTATTTTTATATTTGTAATAATCTTCTTCAGGAAAGAGGAGCCGTCGCTCATCCTTGAAATCCTCCAGAAGCTCTCTGAATTAAAAAGATTTGATATGGCTGTAATGTTTATGTCAGGTTCAGAAAAAAAAAGTAAGTAATTTGGTAGTGTCTTTGTAAACTTACTTTATAATGCTGTAGAATTTAGCAAAACATACATAAAGTGTAGCGCTATTCTTGTTTATTCCATGTAATAATCACTTTAGTTGTCTACCTTTTTATTGTTTTAGAAGTTAATATGAATTCATGCAATTTTTCTTAATCCTTTGATTCGTTATTTGTTTAGACTAGAAAACTACAGCTAAATCCTCTTACTTTAATCAGTAATACCATTGCATTTTATTCTGATAAAATAAGCTTTGCCAGCATGTCAGTCTGTAGCTGGTAATGTTACAAATTTATGAATTTGTATGAAATCCTACATCTGAGATCCAAGGTATCCAGATTATAGAGTTTCCACAATTTACAACTATTTCTTGACAAATCCTGACTTTTCTGTTTGCAAAAGAATGCAAACATCTCTAAAGCACTCAGCCTGATTGTCTGTCCTGTTCTGGAGGCATCGCTCACATTAGTTTGCAATTTGTGTTGACATTGGCTTGAATTCATGGTTTATAAAAGTGGGTTTTGCCTCAAACTTTTTATTTAGCACACATATTAGACAGAATATGTAATAGTGAGACACTTTACAAGTAAAACATTTCTCTAGAACCATGTAAATTTAAATTTACTATCTACAGCTGAGTTTCACTAATAACCATTATACTTAAAAAATTTTGAAATGTGAATCTCCTTAAAATAAAATAACTTGACATACTGAAGTGCAGTGCCTCTTTATCTACCATCTGGCATTAACTTTTGTCCTCTGCCTATAGTGGCATAGTGTCAAGATAGTAAACAAACTAAAAGCTGTCTGTTGCCTGGATTATACACCTGCTTATGGAAGTGTTGTTAGGCAGCTCCTGGGCATCAAAACAAAGTGAAAGTTTTGCTATGCTACTTTTGTTCATCCTCCCAGTCATTCTAAAAATGTATTCATATTTCAGCTGTATAATCCATATATCCCTTACTCTCACTGAGGAAAGAATTGGATTAATTTACCTTAAGAGTGTGAATCAAAAATAATAACAGTTCATGTTGGGATTTTCTTTTTCAGTTACACAGGTATTATTCAATCATGTGAACCACATGGGATTAAAAGATGCTTCTGTTGAAGAATTGGAGAAGAAATACGGCATTTTCTCTTAGCAAGATGACTTACGTAAATGTCTGGATTTGCACTTTTTTTTCATGTGGAAATCAGCTGAGAAGGCTATAAAGGCTGCAATTTTGTTGCTTTTTATAAATAATGAAACTCTTACTTGGGTTTAGCCACATGGCAAGTGCCTGAAGAGATCATTATTTAGTTCTGCAGTACACTTGTTTTCCAGTACCTGAAACAATATGGATTTACATTTTCTTCAGTGGAATCTGTTTGCCTGAAAAACAGTTGGGCAGATTGGCATTCAGGATCTGGACTGTAGATAGAGATCTTTATTAAAAGAAAAAAATTATTTATAAACATTCTTTGGTAAGAATCAAATGCTGTATATTAGAATTATGCATGGTTTTTTATTTTAGAAAATAAACTGAATGCTGAATTGAAAATACTACATTTTTAAGGAATTTTTTTATTAAGGTGCCTAAATCACTCTTCTTTAAAGATCCATCACACCAGAACTTGTGCTGTGCAAAGTGAACCTGAAGTATGATGGGAAGAAAATTCCAGAATTTTTAATTGAGTTCATCTAAAAGTGGAGTTTTAGCATTGGTAGCTGAGAACCTTTGAAGCTATTTCTGTGAACCTCAACTGTAATTGCAGAATAGAAGGAAGACAAGTACTGTAGAATTAAACTAAAAGTTTAAAGAAAAACACTTTCTGTCTTCTTTCAAGAGTAGTTTTAAAACAGTCTGGTGAAACTTACCTTGTGGGTTGGTTGTTCCTAACTAGGTGAACCCCTTAGGACAGCTCAGGAGGTTAAGCAGGATACCTCAACAGTAGAAGAAAGCAAAAGCCTGAAATAACTGGAATTCTTAGATAAGAGCGACCATTAGGCATAATGAAGTACCATTCCCATGACCAGGAGGAAATAACAGCACTTGTCAAGTATACTCTTAACTGTAGTATCCAAGTGGTGGTGTAAGCTTATCTGCTGGCTCTTCTATCCCCTATATGCTAATAACCTGCCAGTTTGCTTTCATCCTGATTCAGCCCTTGTGCTGTACTGATGCTTCTCTGAAAGTTTTGGTTTGGTAGTTGTGCTGTTTTTCAGAGGAATGATTAAATAGTTGTAGCATTCAAAAAGACTTCAAACTCCCAACATGGATCAGTAGGAAAAGGTGTAAATGTTGTCTTCTGTGTAGTCAGTATTAGAAAACTAATTTAAAAACCCTTGCAGCTGTGTTACATCCTAGTTGAGGTATAATCCAGCTTAAAAAAAATTAATTGATCTACATTCTCGGTCTTGGTAGCAACTGACAGGAATGGCATTAGCACTGGATCCCTAAGGTAGCTTCCAATTAGCCCTGGACCTGAGCACCAGAGCAGACAGTGTTACTGCGGGAATGGAAGAGCCTTTATGTAACACTGCTTGCAGGCTACCTTCAATAAGAGTTGTACTACTAGCTGTGTCCCAAGTTACTGATAACGAGCTTCCCTTTCCGTAAAGTACTTTGGATAAGGTATTGGGGATACTGTTGTAACTAATGAATGGTAGTTACCCCATAATTATATAGGCACAGATTTTGTAGATACAGCGTACCTTCCTATGGACTGTTAAAAGTTATTCAGTGTAGAGCAGAGGTGTTTGCTTAACTAGGTTATATTAATAAAGCATTTGGGCCGTTGCCAAAAGCTGGCTTTTGAAAGCTGTTCTATGAAAACAGGTGATTGGAATAGGGACCT
>WEKY01023128.1:13988-33345 GCA_013390045.1 Picathartes gymnocephalus
GGCAGCTGCGGGGCTGAGCTGCGCCGCGGGTATGGAGCAGCGGCGGCTGAGCCCCGGCAGAGCCGAGCGCGGCAGCGCTGCCGAGGGCACGGCAAGCGGCGGCCGAGGGCGCCTGGCCGAGTCCTGGCGGCGGCTGAGCTCCCGGCGCGGCTCCAAGCGCGCCGGACCCTCCTCGCCCGCGCTGGCGGTGAGTGACCGCGACCGCGCTCCTCGTCCGGGCAACTGCTCACGCCGGGGGCTGGGGCGGGGGTGGTGAGGAGCAAGCTGGTGCGCTTTGGGAAGAGGAATCGCCTTTCCCGTGCGCCGAGCCTGACTTTGCAGTTGTTAACAGGTGCGGGTCTCCGGCTCGGCTCTCTCCGTGTGCTCCCTGCGGAGCAGCAGCTCTGCTCTCTCCCGCCGCCGGGCCGGGAGCGCAGCTGGCGTGGTGGGAGGTAGCTGCCTGCGACTCGTGCTCGCGTTGTGCAGCTGAGGGGGCAGTGGTAGCAATCATAAGCGAAAGACCGAAGGCAGGTAGGCAAAAAGCAGGTTCTTGGGCACCAGAGGTTTTCCTCCTGGGCGGGTGTCCCCTTGTTGGTATATCTACCTTCAGCCAGATCGATGGGATGTGCTGGGAATCTCTGGGGTGGATAGACAAACATTTTAATGGAGATACATGCTACCGCATAGATTACAAGTTAGCAAAATGAACATCTTGGCCAGATATAAAGGGAAATCGACAGAACAAACTGAGCATTCAAACAGAAGAAGTGACATTTGGTAGAGTGCTTGACGGCCTGTCTCCTTGGGATCAGAATCTTACAGGTAAGTGCTGAACAAACACACATCAACATAGATTTTGGAAGAACTGCTCACATTCCAAAGACAGTCCTTGTGTGCTCAGAAACAACATAGTGTATTCCTACTTAAAGCAGACTGTCTGAGGTCTGGAGTGATATACCTTATTCAACAGATGTATAATTTTGAAAATAAATATTTATAAGCTTTTGACCTGGGGTAAAATGACTGGGGGTAAAATGACCACGGGTTGAATGTCAATGGGGAAAATAATATAAGGGTAAAGAGACCTACGATAGGAAGGATGTCATGGCAACAAGAAAGCATCATACAAAGTAGCACTATTATCTTGTGGAGGGGAATAGGAGTAGCATTGCATTCATCTGTACCATGCTGTAGATTAAAATACTATGGTTTAGGGTGGGGGTTTGGAATGGGGTTTTTTAATAAGACACTAACTTCTCTTTGTGATAGATTGCTAAAACCCAGGTAAGGATTATATGACCTCATGAGAAAAATACGCAATGCGGTTGAGGGTTGGGATTGGTTGGTTGGTTTGTGGGGGGTTTTGTTTTGGTTTTTTGGGGCTTGTTGAGTTGCTGTTTTTCTAAACAAAGTTATTGTTCTTGTGGCTTACAGCTGAGATGAATTCTTACTCCAGCCAGAACCCTGAATGAGATTCAGGTTGCGAGTGTTTCACCAGAATTTAAAGGTTGTATTAATCTTTGCTTATCTTTGCTTTTCCAGAATCTTTCTGAAAGGATGAGCAACTTTTTCCTATTTTCTTCTCTAAAGCAGTACTATATTGATGTTTTTTATGTTACCGAATTTGCATTGCCTTAAACCCACTAAATTTCATAAAGTGCAGACAGATGGGAATGACAGATTCTGAATTTTTTAGTTTAGTAATTTGTTAGGGTTTTTTATAACTTTTGTCAGGCTTTTTGAAAACACTGTTTTTTTGTTGAGAATGGGTAACTATTAGTTTTTCTTCATTTATGCTTTTTTTTTTTTTAATGAGAGAATAGAGTTTCTGAAATCACATTTCAGCACTAAGAATAACTTGCTTGGAACCATTTTCCAAAGCAATGCCAGAACATACTAATTCTTAAGACATTTCCCACCAGCACCTCTTTTTTCTTCCTACTTGCACCCACACTATCCCTGGCGGGGGGGAAAAAAATAAAGTGTAAGATTTGCTTACTTTTAACATCAATGTTTTGGCCTCATCCCCCTGGCCTTGTCCTCTGGCTTGTATTTCTCTTGTAGTAGCTTCTGTTTGTCTTCCACAGCTTACTTTTTAAAGGTTGTCACTTGTCTGATGAGGATTTTTGGGACTCAGTGCTGAAGCAGGAGTTTGGTACAAGTGATGCTGTGCAACCACTTTTTGGTTGGTTTTTTTTTCCCCCCAAATTTATATTTTCTGGCCTTCCTTTTTTTTACACACTTGTAGAAATTGCTGATGCTGATGTTTCACACTTATTCATTACTTGGTACATTTTTACTGAATAATCCTAGGAGTTGGCTGCTGTTTTATTACTTTCTTTATTTCTGAGGAATAGTTGGTAATCTTATTTCTTTACCAAAATGTTTGGGAAGGGGGGATGGGGGTGGAATGGGGGGGTGTTAAATTGTATTTACCTTGTTTTGATATTAGTATTTGAGTGATACAGAGGGAATTGCTACATTGGCAGAAGAAGTGAAGGATATTTGAGATCGAAAGGGTTTGTAAGACCCAGCATGGCCTGGAGCACACATGTGACTGACTCCAAACGATCTCTAACTGCAATCTTTGTTTAAAATAACCCTGGTTTCATTTTGAGTAAAGACATTACGTATTGAAGGAGTGAAGCATGGTTATAACTTTAGAAAGTAGGCCTTTTCTGCTTTTTTCCTCTCTCCATAATCTGTTTGTGTAACTCTGGAAAGGGAAAGGTGAGAGGAACCCCTCTACTCAAACTGATAAAATTTTTTCCATGCAAACCAATGGATAACTTTTCGGATCATGCTGAATTTCTGCCTATAAAGGGAATTGTTTGGATGTTTTCTTCTAAGATCTTGAGAGTCATTTGTACTTATGGCCTCTGAATTATGTGAGTTTTCCAGCCCATTTTAAGAAGATCCTGCACAGTGTTCTAGTTCAATAAAAATGGAGATAACTGGCTGCTCTGCTCCACAGTGTCTGATCACAGCAAATCTTTTTTCTCTTTTGTTCAAAGATAAATTGCTTCTGAGGTGAAATTTCCCGAAGGATATTTACAGTAGCTCAGATACAAAATGACAAGTGAGAAACATACGAACACATGAAATGAAACTTTACTTTGCTGTAGTGCCAGTGAAATTATAGCTGTGAACCAGGTCATTGGTCCTGTCCTGGATACTGAAAATCAGATGGGCCGAGTACAAATGACTGATGAGAAGTAATCAGCTCCCTTTATGGCAGAACTGAGCTAGGTATATGTGGGTGAGGAACATTATATGTACAGGTGTAATCGACTGAGTGAAGAGCTGGATTTCAGATAGATTTGTCATGGAGCAGATTGAACAAATCTTAACTTGACCTCTGTGTTTTATATTTGTGAATTTAAGAAATCAGTGGTCATTTTCCCTTTCTCATTTACTGTAGCAAATGTGCCTTTGCCATGAGTCCTGGCCAGTTTGGTGAGGACACTGTTAAACTTGCAGTGACATGGGAGGCATATTACAGCCCTGAGCTGTATGAGATAAAATGGTGGAGCAAGGACAGAAAGCAAAAGTACAGGTTGTGGGAGAACAAGGCAGAGCTTGGGCATGTTAAAGTAAGGGTGTGTACCTGTCTGCACAGTGCTTGGGATTTGAGTAGTAGGGGCAAGAGCTTGGCCTGTGGCCAGAGCAGCAGCACTGCTGGGATACCTGTGGTGTGGTGGTGCTGTGATTGATGGAGACAAGGCCTTCAGGAGATGCAGGCAGGGAAGAGGAGGAATAGGGCTGCCCTTTGTGTGTAGGGCTCAGGTCTGCATAGAGCTTTTGTGGGTCAGGGTCAGAGGAGAGTTTGAGTGTGCTGGGATATGATACAGATCTCTGACCAGGGTAAGGAAGCAGATGGAGCTTTCTCTGAACAACCTGATGGAGGCGCTGGGACACAGACCTCCACCCTCTTTGGGAAATGCTGGAGGTTAAGGAAAACATTTTGTTACTGAATGGTGCTTGAGCAGCACACTGTACTGTCCATAAAAGGCTGACTTGTTTGCTCATTTGAGCTATTGTATGATTTTTTTTTTCCCTATACAATAGCTCAATATATCTGTATTTTCTACTGGCAAGCAGAAACAATGTTTCTTATAAGAATTTTTTGCTGCAGTTTCAGATGAAGGCAAGGTGGTGCAGGTGATGAGGAGGAGCTGTCCGTGGGCCCCTGTCCTAAAATGAGTTTGTCCTGCAACCAAGGAATTTGTGTGTCTTAAAGACCAAGCCAGATGTACAGGCCAGCACAGCAGAGGCCAGGGTGTACTCAGGTTCCCTGGTGTGTGGATCACTGACCCCTGGATGTGCAATGGTCTCCCTGTCAGGATCCCTACAGATGAAGGTGCTATGGGGACAGCAGACAGGGATAAGGCAGGTCCTCACCACCCATGTCTGCCAGGCCCCTGCACTCGGTGACCTGGCTGAAGGAAGGGAGGAGCTGGCCATCAGTCTGAGGTAAAATCAAGGGAGGAGACCTCCAGGAACTCACATCTGGGCACATGATGGAGGAGACAAGGACAGGAAGCAGTCAGCAAGGATTTACCAAGGGTCGGTTATGCCAGACCCACCCCTTATGCCTTCTGCGACATAACTGGGACGAGAGGCAGCAACTACCTTTGCTCTAGCCAGCTTTTATAGCTGGGCTGTGACATTATGGTCTGGGAGGGATGATGTGCTGGTGAGGAAGAAGCTAGGGCCTGGGGAAAGTGGGCTTTTTCCAGCCCTGAGGGTTTCACTTCCCAACTGAGAAGCCCTGAGCAGCCTGATCTGTCCTTCTCAGCAGAAGCTGGGACTGGAAACCTCCTCAAGTCCCTGCCAGCCTGAGTTACCTTGGGATTGTGTAAATCAACATCAGAAAGTCCTTTGAGAATTAAGATGCACACTAGCACAGCTAGTAACTGTTGCCTATACTTTGTCTCCTTGAAAATTTTAGGAGTGTACCTACACTGGTTGTCAGATGTGAAAACATACTTCTTAGGAAAAACAAAAGTGATAGTTCTAGCCCAGGGCAGAGACTGGTGAAATAATTAGTTAATCCTGTAAGATGGAAAATAACACTTTTCCTGTCGGAGCTGCCTCCCGCCTGGGTGGAGGATCGCCCCTCTCTGCAGCAGCCTGCCTCTCCAGCCCCAGCTCATCACTGCCTCCTCCTGCTAGAGAATTCAGCTTGCAGGAGGTAGTTAAAAGCAGGTGCCCATTGTATTTGAACACAGGACTGTCCTGGTGGTTTTGTTGTCCAGAAAGCTTAGCAATAAAGGGTCCAATAAGACTGGAAACCAGAAATCCGTCAGTCATATGAGTGGGAGGTGAGGTGAGGGCTTGGGCAAAGTAGGCCTACGAGAGGTGCTTGTGCAGGTTGCAGGTCAGATGTGCTGCTGTAAGACATGCATCAACACATGAGATATAATCAAGTTTACTACTGATCCAGTTTTGCCGTCTTTGAAGGAAAATATTTATTTTTATTTTTTTAAAGTTTTTGGTAGCAGAATTTGACAAAATGTATTTATGACAAATTGTACATTTTGTCTAACTTTTATTGTAGGCAGATGCTTCTTTTTCTTAATTTTTGCATCTATGAAGTGGTTTTAAAATTTTTTATATAGTACATAGCAGAGTGTTTTCATGGTTTTTTTTCATTTGTTTCTATGTGACATGGATGAACAACAATTTTCCTGACTGCTTATTTAGATGCTTTAGTAATAAAGTGAAAAATTATGACTATTTAAGCTTGACATTAAATGAGGTTTCCTGAACCTAAATATGAGGTTGCCTTTATTTAGAATCTCTTCTGAATATATTGCCTAGTGTCTCCCTCCAGTGAGGAAACCTGTCAAGAAACTTCCTTTAAAAGACTAAATACTTGTCTGAATAGTTTATCTTGTGTTTGTTCCTTTAGTGGTGGTAGGAAAAATGTTATATTCTGTGGATTACTTCTTTGGTGCATCTGTGGACCAGTCTGTTAAGTACTGTGATTTTTAAAGGCTAGTAATTATGATTTTAGGGATCAGATTTTTATTAGAAATGAAAATGTTTTTGCTTTCCTGTTAACATTTTTGTGAAGGTGCTCTCTAAGGTGTGGACCTAGTACTGCCTGATGCTGGATAAACATTCATAAACCTCTGTTATTAGTATGAAGTGACTTTGAAATAGCTAAATTTTGTGCTGAAGGACAAATTTCAGATTTTGGATTTAAATAATCCTGGAAAATGCTTATATAAGGCAGCCTTCAGAAGTCCCTTCCATGCTAACTTATTCTATGACTTTGGCCTTCAAGAGTAGTATTCCGTACCTGGTAAAGCAGAGTGTAATATTGCTGACTGCAGTCATATGCAATGCAAGTCACTGCAGGGCTATAATGTCGTTTTTAGCAGTAAAGATAAGAAAAACAGGAAAAAAATCCAAAACCAAATGAAGAGGGGAAATGAATTCTCATTCCTACAAAACAGAACAATAGTTCAATTTCCACAATTCTCATCTGCTTGTCTCCCCTGAAAAGACATAAGGGATTATTATATTGAAGTCATAGTGTGTAAGAAAATACCAAGGAGTGAAGTAATTTTGATCTTTTTCTTCCTTTCTTATGGAGATAATAATCATAAATTATTAATGTACAGCCTATTCTCTATCTGAAATGAAAGTACATGTATTTCAAAATAAGGTGTTTCTATTTAATAATTAGAATGATAGAGTCAAATTCCATGAGCAGAATTTAAAAATTATTTGTAATTGGGAACTTCTGGCTGTATCTCATTTTTTTCTTTGGGGCCTGGTGATTTTTAAGTGGTGGCTGACCTCCCTTTTTATGAAGATATTGATTTCCAGAATATCCAGAATCAATAGACATCTTTTAAATCTTGAGCACTTGCAATTGTATGCTGGATATGGATAAGCTGTGAGTCTGAGAGTTGCCGATGTAGAGGTGCTGTTCTCCCTGACCAATCTACAAAAGGCAAAACAGGCCTCTGAAGGGTTGCTTTCCTGTAGGATGTTTTATCTGTTCTCTTTCTGTACACTGGCTCAGGTGCTTGAAAATACTAGAATAAATTAAAAAGAGAAATTTTTTTGAATTACAGACAATATTAGGAGCAAGGAAAAAGAAGAAAAAAAACCCCAGTGTAAGGAAATGAGAAAGCTCTAGACTTGTGACAAGGGGCATGAAAACTTCTGTCTAGATCAGAGGACAGTTTTACCTTTCATAACTTTTTTTTCTCTATGGTTTTGTTTTTACCATAGGACACAGCTACTGTGAGGCATTTATGTAGGCTTTTGGAATTTATCTGAGACTTATGAGTTGTTTTATTCATCACAACTTACAGAGAAGTACTTCTTAATCTACTGGAGATGGTAATATTGGTTATGAAAGCATGAGAACATTTTAACTTGCCCAACTTAGTCTAACACTGGCTGGGCAGTGATAGATGTGTCCTGTTATAACCTGTTTTCTGTGTTTGTTGCTGAAAGCAACTCTTTCCAGACATAATTTATTTCTTCTGATGAAGCAGCATTTCAACAATCCTGTGACATTTTAAAATGAATGTGGAAAGAAGAAGAGTCTTATTATTTTCTGGTACATGTATCTTTTTTCCTGGTATTCTTATGTTCATTTTGCTTTTAGATAACATAATTGCTTTAATGACATAATGGAAGTGTTTTGTGGAGAGTATTCAAAATAGGTAATCTCCTGTTGCAATTTTTCTAAGTTTGTGTGAATTGCAGAGAAACTGACATGTTATGAAACCCTGTGAGTCACAGTGACTGCAGAGGTGAAAGGAGAGAAAATTAGAATATTTTGTCTAAATAAACAAGCAAATGAAAACTTTCTACTTATTGTTGCCAGATTTTAAGTACTTGCTCTCTAGAAATGCTGTAATAAGAAAAGTAATCTGATGATAATATGTTAATCCATTATGGCTCTTTATACTGTCTTTTTCTCAATATTTCCCCTGAGTGATTCATAGACTATACTAAGATGGAAGAGACCCATCACGATCATAGAGTCCAATTCCTGGCCCTGTGCAGGACATCCCAAGAATCACACAATGTGCCTGAGAGCATTGTCCAAAAACTTCTCGAACTCAGACTTGGTGCTGTGACCACTTCCCTGGGGAGCCTGTTCCAGTGCTCAACAGTCCTCTGGTTAAAAAACTTTTTCCTGGTATCCAACCTAAACCTCCCCTGACTCAGCTTCATGCTGTTTTCTTGAGCCCTCTCACTGGTCACGAGAGTGAGGAGACCAGTGCCTGCCCCTCTGCTTCCCCTCGTGAGGATGTTGAAGAGAACAGTGAGGTCTCCCCTCAGTCTCCTTCAGGCTGAACAGAGCAAGTGACCTCAGTCTGTCCTCACAAGACTTCCCCTCAAGGCACTTCACCATTCTCTTGGACATTCTCTAACAGCTCAATGTCTATTTTGTATTGTGGCACCCAAACCTGCCCCAGCACTCGAGGTGAGGCTGCCCCAGTGCNAGGATGTTGAAGAGAACAGTGAGGTCTCCCCTCAGTCTCCTTCAGGCTGAACAGAGCAAGTGACCTCAGTCTGTCCTCACAAGACTTCCCCTCAAGGCACTTCACCATTCTCTTGGACATTCTCTAACAGCTCAATGTCTATTTTGTATTGTGGCACCCAAACCTGCCCCAGCACTCGAGGTGAGGCTGCCCCAGTGCAGAGCAGAGCAGGACAATCCCCTCCCTTGCCCGGCTGCCGATGCTGTCCCTGATGCCCCCCAGGACACGCTCGGCCCTCCTGGCTGCCAGGGCACTGCTGGTTCATGTTCAACTTGCTACTGACTACAACCCCCAGGTCCCTTTCCACAGCACTGTTCTCCAGCCTCTCATTCCCAGGCTGTCATACATCCAGGGTTGCCCTATCCCAGGTGCAGGATCCAGCACTTGTCCTTGTTAAACTTCATATGGTTGCTGATTGCTCAGCTGAGTAATTTCTTGAGGTCTCTCTGCAGGGCCTCTCTACCCTCAAGGGAATCAATACTTCCTTCCAGTTTAGTGTCATTGGCAAACTTACTTGGTTTCCTTTGAATCTTGTGTCCAAGATGTTGAAGAAAAGTGGGCTGAGAATGGAGCTCTGTGGAACGCCACTAATGAGCAAACTCCAGTCTGATGTCACCTCATTCACTATAACCCTTTATGCCCAACGCATGAGCCAATTGTTCACTCATCAGGTAACATTCAGCTGTCTGCTGGACATTTTGCCTAGAGGGAGAGACAGTTTCCAAGACTTTGCTGAAGTCCAGAAAAATTATCTTTACTGGTTTTCCAAGATCAGCTCAGTGGGTTACCATGTTGTAGAAGGAAATCATGTTTGATAAGCAGATGTTCCCCCTCATGATGGGGGGCTGATGTGTTGGCTGTCACTGATGACTGTATTGTCCTCCCAGTGTTTTTTCAATAGCTTCCAGAATAATCTTTTCCATGATTTTACTAGGCACTGAAGTGAGATTGACAGGTCTGTAGTTTCCAGAGGCGTCCTCCCTGATCTTTTTGGAAATCAGAACATTTCCCAGCTTGCAGTCAGCTGAGATCTCTCCGATTTCTCAAGACCTCTCCACAATCATCGAGGAAGGCTTTGTGATGGCATCAGCCAGCTCTTTGAGTATTCTCAGATGAATCTCATCAGGTCCCATAGATTGTAGGGACTCAGCTAAGTAGTTTAACAGTAGAACTAAGGTGAATCTAACCTGGAATATTGAAATTGCATTCTCATTGAAAAAGCTGATTGCTTAGAATAGGTTTCACTATTTGCTCTTTTTCTTCTTATTTTGAGATAGTTACCATGGAGAGTTCAAGTCTGTAGTAACTTTATTCAGATTTCTCTCTGGTTCTGCAATGTAAGCCAACTTTTGCTGTTAAAGGTTTCCCAGACAGAGAATAGGATACAAGTAAAGGAAATGCATGTGATTGGATGACTTTTAGAATTTCAAAGGGCCTGGTAGAAGCTTTGTGCCTCAAAAAGTTGTTATAGGAAATGACTATGACTGTAGTAGTTATCAGAAGTTGTGAATGAAACCTGGAGACAAGTGGAAAGTTACTGAGGCAACAAGGCAGGCAAGTGAGACTTTAATGAGCTTAGCAATGAAGATGGATGCAGTAAGATTCACCTCACAGCATGAGCTTATTTGTTCTCTTATTCAGTTATCAAAATTGTGACAAGGCTGCATTTGATTCAATATAACTGTTTTGAAGATGGCAACCTTTTGGTTTTAGATGTGCCTTTCGGTTTCAAGAAAGTATTTTCCTAATGTTTAGGTATTAGAGTTATTTTAAAAACTGGTATTGAAAAGACATCTGTCAATCTTTTACATTGACAGTGGAAGAACACAGATATTGTGTTGTATGAAAACACAGTTTAATCAGAATCCAAGCTTACAGCCCATATGGATAAGAACTAAAAAGTCTCAAATTCGTTTTTGACACAATGTGTTTTAAGTTGATGGGATGTGCTCTGAGGCTGAGCATATAAAACCTTTAAATATAAGAATGTGAAAGTCTAGGGACACTATAAAGCTTTTATGCGTTCATGAAGTTAATTCACATAAGCCATGAAGAAAGCAGGCTCCTTAGTTATGATTGTTCTCTGTTAATAGATTTGACAACCTTACTACAAGTTAAGGTAGTTATTTCTCTGAAATACTGAGATGACTTTTGAGATGTCTTGTTTCACTCTCTTGCATCAGACACGTCTTGATGCAAATACAGCAGTAATGATTTATTCCTCTGTCAGTGTTGGGGTGTGACAGTATAGGTGCAATTTCACATTCCAGCTAGGGTGACATTACTCAAGACTACAAACAGTTACACTACCTACAGTTTGTGAAAATCTATGCTGAGTAATTAAGAAAATGCAGAATACAGGAGGTGGGTTGCAATGAAAAACAGTCTTAATGGTGCAGAAGAAAGTGGTTTCATTAGCAGAGACACAGTGGTGTTAATAACAAGAGTTTTCTGTGGTGCTTTACAGAGGGCACAATTAGCGAAATTTCAAAAAAATCACAGAAAGATGTTATTCAGAACCTAACCAATCCTTCCGTTAGTAGATTCTCAAATAAGTGTTGAATTTTAAGTCAGTGAAGAAACACCCGTGTGATTTTGGTTTGTCAAAATTGGTTTTTCTCATTGTTACAAATAAGATGCTTCTAAGCCACAGAGATGCTAGTTTGTATTTTGTTTCCTTACAGACATAAGTTAATCACTACATGCCAAATAAACAATGACTATGAGATATAAGCACAAGTTACTACTTGCATCTCTGTAACTTATTGACTACAGCATTGCCCTTTCCTTGTGGTACCTCAATGAGAGAGCCATAGCAAAGCAGCAACTTTGTACAAAAATGTCTGTCAAAGCAGAAGTTTGCCTTAGTTGTTTAATCTGGGTTTTTTTGGAAAGGGGATGAGGATAAAACCAACATCCTCACTGCTGCATACTTTTGGAGGGGTTTCTAATTCAAAGAGGAAATTAGGTTCCTATGAGTGATGACATAATTTGGCTTAAGAAAAATTGCGGCTCATCCAGTCTCTGTAGATTGCTTTTTGCACTCACCAAAATACTTCTGTGCTTCTGTTTTGTCACCATAATCACCTCTTTTTCCACATTTCCTGTTTTATCACTTGCAGGACTGTCTGAACCTCCCACAGTTCAGTCTCCCTTTTAATGAATTCATTGTATTTAAAAAAATTTCACATTTTTCTTGGAAATCTGTGGTTTATCTGTGTGTGCCTTCCCTGGACTGTTCTCTTTGCATGTGTTAGCTGTCCTGTTCTTTCTTTCAGACTTTCTGCAACACTGAGGCTACCATCTCTATGCATATTTTTCTCTTCCCACTCCAATTTCATATAGATATATATGTGTATATGAATGTGAGTATATAGACATCCATACAAAGTATTTTTGAAAGATGAGTCATAAGGATGTATTTATATTGTGCTATTTTTGAAGAATAAGCAGAAGTGCTATTAAACTGAAAAGCATTGATGGGCTCCTCCCACTTTTTAATTTGGTTTATCTGTAGACAAGTACAGGATGCCTGAAGCAATGTCTCTTTTCCACAAGTGACTCAATATCTCCTACCCACTAATTTTTTTTGTTTGTTTGGGGTTTTTTGTTTACTTGTTTTTTGGGTTTTTTTTTGTTTTGGTTTTTTTTGCTTCCACAGCCTTTCTTCCTCTGTTTAATTTCCTTAGAAACAGCACTGTAGTTAATATGATGCTCAAAGTGCTACCTAACTCCTTTTGAGTCAGGCAAATTGAGGCGTGGGCTGGAACTTAGAGTTGTCTCAGACTCCGCCTGCCAGAATTGAAAAGGCTAGTGAGAATATCTGGTACTCCTGTGCCTAGTTAGGGATCTTATGATTAAAAAAAAAATCATTTGATGTTGGAACTGGAGGCAAGGCTTAAAAAGGCTGCCCGTCCAAATATGTGTTCTGTCTGGCTTTTTCCTCTTTTTTTAAATTTAATTTTTAACTTCTGGCAAAGGTTAAAAGAATGTAATGACAAATTCGTATAAGGACATTTCCAGCTCCTCATTTGGCATTGTAACAGGATAATAAGTGATTCTCATTTCTGGGCAGAAACTGAGATAGTCTCTGATAGAACTGGTCTTAGTTAATGTTATTTAGTGCCATGATTTTGAGGGTAATCTTTAGTTTTGTGATCAAAATACAAGGTGTATTCCATTTACATAAAGATTAGAATATTTTTAATTTCCTTTTGGCAGTGACTCTAAAAATATTAAGTCCTATAATCTTAAGATTGTTTTTCTTCACCTAATAATGTAGAATTAGAAAGCTGTAGCTGATTGTGCCTCCTGTGCTAATGACCCTTCTGCATATGATGGTGTTACTACAGGCAGGAAGGGAGATCATGGTTTATTGCAAGGTTGTTTATTGGGAGGGATGTTCTACTAACAGCTGCTTATCTCAGTACAGAGTGGATGCTAAAGGAAGGAACACTTAAGTCAAATTGAGAAAATTGAGGATCTTTCGTTGTTCCAGTAATCTGAGTAGATGAGATGCCTATACTATCATAATCAGATCTCAAATAGTGAAAGTATGGTCTCAGGTTCATTCTGTTAAAATCCTTAAGTGTTTTATTAATTTGTTTTATTAATGGCAGAACTTCAGATGCTATAATTTCCAGGCCTTTGGATGTTGATGTTCCCCTTAAATAGAAATCAATGCTCTGCTGGCAGACAGGGAGCAAATGATAAATCTCAAATTTTATGAGATAAAATGTTGATTCTTCTGGAATCAACTCTTACACTGTTAGTGTAATGGTTATGTATTCATTCACATAACACTTAAAATTCATGTTAAGGGCTGGTAATGGACAAACAGCTGATTCAGTGCAAAATGAAGTGGATATGAAAAGTATAGCTAGCAGGTATTACCTGGGAAGTACGCCACTTGCTTCCACTGTCCTTGTCCAGCAGAATTTATTTTTGATTTTTATGGTATTTTCTAGATATCTCACAGCTATTTTTCCATCCAGAGATCCAGTGTATCTGGGGTACACATGCAGGTAAGGAATGTAGCACATACATGGTAGATCAGCTAGAAAATAAGTGTTTTCAAAAGTGGCTTGTCTATGTGTAGTACATTTGGCATCTGATGCACTTAGACTGCTCTGGGCTTTCATACATGTGAAACGTGTGGCATAGCATGTCAACAGTTTTATTCTTGAAAAAATCACATTCCAGGACAGGTATAGTTCTCATTGTTCATTCCAAAATTTTAAGCAGTGACTTGGTATATTAGGAATGCATCCTATTGATTACTCTAAAACCCCTCAAGGGCTGATGTAATATGGAAGGAATAGGACATTTAAAGGTCTCTTACAAATTTTTTTGACACCATGTTGCAGTAATGTAGGTAACCTGCTCTTTTGATTTCTTAAAGACTTGCTGTGAGATATAATGGTTGTAATTTAAAATTCAAGGCAAGCATCATTATTTTCACATTGCTTTAGGAAATGTTTTTGTGCAGATGACCATGTGCTTTTTCCTTGTCTACTTCAGCATAGTACCAGGAATGTGAGAGATCAGAAATTCTGGCCTAATAATTTGCCGTATTTCATTGCAAGAGAGGTCACAATTGAACTGTTGAATTGTTACCCCCACAGAGGTAAGATGAAATTAGGAAAGGGAATATTAATTTGAATATATTTTAAAACATAACAATTCAAAGATGATTTTTGTGGATTTCTTAAAAAGTCAGTAAATTTAAAGTGTATATGATGTAAAGCATAGAAATGTAAAGTGCATAGTGTTACAGAAGTATATACAACTTAGTTATAAAGAAGTGCTTGAAGAAAAAGTTACTCTTGATATATCCTGTTGTTAGTTTTTCATTTGTAGCCTTAGAAATATTTATGAGAGAATTCTCTGCTGAATTTGGAACCTGTCAGCAGATGTCAACAACAGAAGGAAAAATTCCAGTTAATCTGTTCTCAACATATAGCTAGGTCTGCCCTTTCTAAAAAGTACTATAGCTCTTGGGAGAGATGGAAAACAAAAAATTTAATATTTTTGAAGGGCATTTCTCATGACTATTCCTTTTCTCTCCACAAAGAGAACTGAAATTTTTGTTGAACAGTCATCCATTTGCCAGACATTGTGGGATGTGTCTGGAGAACACTGGCAAAAAAAAATTGAAATTTTTCATTACTGTTGTAGAAAAACACAGATGTATAAATTATACAGGTTACAGTCTACCTATTGCAGCAAGTAGACTTAGAAACAAAATCTTTATATTGAAGAAAGCTCAGTGTTCCAAGTCAAATGTTTAGGCTCTTCAATTCTGAGTCAGAGTTCTTTTTGCTGGAATGAATCTTACTTGAGGGTGTCCAGTGTAAAGTGCAAATCTGATTTTTGTATATCACATAAAATTTTGCACTGAAGTGTAATTCCCCTTGACACCATCACATCAGAACTGATTCACACACATAGATTATGCAAATTAGATTACAGCCATAGTAATAAATAATTTTGTTTCAGCCTTGTTGGAAAACAGCTCCTGACTTGCAAATAAATCTTGAACAGAGTCCTCAGAAAGAGAGCAGAAATAGTCTAAGTGGCGTGGGAGAACAAATATTAGTCTTCTGGGTTTCAAGGGGCCTATGTGCAGAATGTGATTTCGAAGTCTCTTGCCTATCATTTCTTCTGAATTTTGTGCTCTTAAAAGTGCTCTACAGCACTACAGGTGCTGGACTTCTGCAGAGCTTCATTGTACTTTCTTCTGTGGTAGAGGTTATTTTCTGTGATGGCAATGATCTATTTCATGAAGTTCTGTGTGTGACCACAGCAACTCTTGATTTACCCTGAGTAACATGGGCTGTTGTCAGTGTGCTGCCATCTCCACAAACTTTTCCTGATACTTTTCCGTAATACTTGGAGAATTTTGATTCCTCTTTAGCTGCATGCTCAATGTGTTACTACAAGCCAGTTGGGTTGTTCTTGCTTAGCCAGGATGGTACCTGATTTATTGGTGGTCAGACAAATAGTAGTAGGATCTAAACACTCAGAAGAAAGAAATCCAAAAATTATTTGTCTTTTCTTTGGCTGTACTTTATGTGCTCATATAGCTATACTATGTGGCGTTACGGTCTACATTGTGCAAAACTTGTCTTTGTCATAAATACTAATCCTGGCAGGGAGCTGTGCTAGATATCCCAAGAGAACAAGGGCTGATGAATGAGAGAAATGCAGTCTCGACTCTCATTTGTTCTTAGATGCATCCGGTAGCAATCCTGAGGGGACTTAGAAAATTCCTTATCAGTTTCCAGATGACAGATAACTGCAATCATGCTTTGGCAAATTTGTGGCTGTTAGTCATTTTAGCATCTATGCTGTGATTCATCTTGGCTCAAGAGCTCACTTGTACAAGCATGTTTTCACCACTTTGGAGCATCAGTTTCAGGAAATGCCTATTATGATTAGAGATGTCCTTAAGAGACTTGCTAGAAGAGATCACCAGCTGAGAGCTTATTTAATGTGGAAAAAACCTCAGCTAGTTCCATCTGTCTGCCCTGAAATCAAAAGGGGCCAAAATTCATTGAAACTGTGAGAGGTGTCTCTGCATTGCTCTATCTACTTCCACATTATTCAGACATCTTTCTCACTCAACAGCCCTTATTTATGCTTACTCTAAAAGAAGAAAATCCTCTCTCATCCCCCAACCCATTTTCTTTTCATAAATGGTTAGATAGCATAATTTACTGATACAGAATTTCAAAATTACTTTCTCCCCTGGATATATTTCTTGATACCTACTAGGACTTGGTGGCATGTAGTCTTATAATCTAATCCCCCTTGTCACTTAACAGCTGTTGAGTGTATAATCTTGCCCTTTGTGCTACCAAATGACCTTTCTTCTGAGGGCTAACATGGATAGTCATCCAGGTATTTGTGTGACTGGTACTTCCCAAAATTCTGTCTTTGAAAAATGTGACTGGTGTTACTGAAACAGTTTTTGCACGTGAAGGCAATTTACAAAGCTGTGGAATAAGACTGGGCTTCAGAATGATACATGAGGAAACCTGTTTGTAACCTCCCTCTTGTCTGATGCATTTTTATTCATAACTATCCTTTCATGTAGTTTCGACTTTAACGATTCAATCTGCAGTTTATCTAATCTCTTGCTACGTCATATCAAATGTTTTATTACAGTCAGAAGAGTAAAAATATGTTGTTACGTTTCCCCTTTACTCAGAAATCTAGCCTTATTTACCCAAAGAGGCTGTTTGGTCCATTCAACAAGCTTAATTTGTGCCAGATTTCCTCAAATTATTCATCCCAAATGTAACAGAAACAGCTGGTTTTTTTTCTGCACAACTGTATGAAAAACTCAGGGGGCTTTTTCTTTTTATTTTTATTAGTTTGGGAGAAGATGGTTTGGGAGTCTCAGGACTACCAGCTAACAGCACTACTTATGGAGTTTAGTCCTGCACTTACCTGTGTAAGAAGTTTAATTTTATCAAAGAACCAGGAAGACCACAGCAATGATGAGGTGTGGCATTTATGTTCCTCAAGCAGCCTTCTGATTGTCATTTGCATTAGAATGTCTAAAAACTCCCGCATAATGTGTATCTTTTTTCTTAAGTTTCCTACTTCCAGTGGAATAACTTATAATTAAAAAATAGTCCTGAAGCTTGACATATATTCAACTTGATATTGCTATTACATAAAATTCTAGACTTTTTGTAAATGCAGGCACTGTCATTTGTGATCCAAATTTGACAACTTAGTTGAATCTTCCTACTGAAATAAAGGTTTTAAGTACTGAGTACATTTGAAAAAATTTCTGCTAACAGAGGATGGCTCCTATCCTCTCTTCTGGGGAGATCTTACCTTCCATTCTCCTTTTTGTGTATGTGAGGGTTCCTGGGAAGAGACCAAAGTTGTTCTAGTCAGGGAGGCAGGAGAAGAAACTTGTAAAAATGAAAGGGCTGGAATTGGAAGATCTGAACAGTTCAAGTGGCAAAGGAGGTTTATGTGCACAAGATAAACAGAGGAGTCTTAAAGTAGCATTATGACAACATATGGTAACATCAAATGTAAGTATGTGGGCAAAGCCTTGATATGTCCATCCTGAGCAACATGAATCCACCTTGAAATTAATTGTATGCTGTAATTAAGATGCTGTAGAGGATACACTGTGATATTTAAGAGGAACCACTGCAAATCCCTAAAGGCATTTTCAGAGACCAGTCACTTGCACCAAACAGTGGTTGTTTTTTAAAGTTTTAGGGCTGTGCAGAAACCATAGACTTCCCAGAGGTGTGCAACTTGTTTTTAGTTCTGTGTCCTGATAAGAAACTTGGACACATCAATACTGTGTAGCCAGACATAATCTGTATCCTAATAAGAAGGTTGGATACGTCAGTACTGTGTAGCCAGATATAATCTGGTCTAAACATAGTGCCTCTTCCTTATTGAGGAATGATAACCATTTGAAGGTGTCTTATATTCTATTTTTATGCAGTGTTTCAAAGTCTCCATGGAGGGGCAAGGCATGTACAAATAACGAGTAGAAAACTCAGGCTTTTTATACTCCAAATACACATGGCAGTCAGTATAACTTACAGGTTTTGCCCTCATAGAAACTACCTTACTTGTATAGCTAGAGGGAAGAAAGTAACCTGTGTGGCCCTTGTGGCTGGTGGCAGAACCTGGAATTTCAGGACATTGTGTTAAGCACTTGATGAAGTTAAACTGTGTTCCGAGTTCTGCTCCCTATTGTATTCTAAATGAAATACAATTTACATCTTTGCTTCCCAATGATCACCTCAGCCATGTCGATAATGTTCCTAGATACAAACTACAGTTTTTAAGATTGCATTATATCCCCTGTTCCTGGCAAATGTTTGCTGTTATGCGACTCACTGCCATAGGTTTCCTCATCAGGGTTCAGGTTAACCAATGGTACAGCAATAATTTTGACCACTGTGTAGAAACACTTCCACATGAGGATATTTAAATGAAGCAGGCTCTAACAGAAAAACTGGCTGTTGTCAGAGGTTATCTCCCCAGGTGTCTTTATTGCTGCATGGGTATTGCTGTATGATTTGTGCAATATTGGTCAGCAGAATCCTCTTAGAAATCCTGGGGGACCATGGAGGTTGGACTACATCATCTCCCAGTGGTCTCTTCCAACACTGAACACTCTGTGAAAATATTGAACCCAAACTATTTCTCTTGCAATAATTCTCCCTCTTAAATCTTTTTCCTTAGTCTTGTGCTCTGAAGGAAATTTTCAATGTTTAAAGAAATGTCAAATAGTATTGCATTAATTGAATTAATGGAATGGGCAAAGGGCAGAAACAGTGTAAATTAGTGCATGAAAGCATAACCTAATTGAGCTGAGAAAAGTCTAAGATTCTTGTTTCAAAAACTGCACAGGAGCTTTTAGAATTTATATTACTATTTTAATTTTGATGGATATGTTCTGTGTTTTGTTATATGCATCAAGCTACTGTATAATTTGGAGTAAAGACTTCAAATGTTAGAGCATTCCTAATTTTCCTAACTTTCCTCTCTGTATATACTTGCAGTCATATAATGTAGTCAATTAAACATTCCTACATTATCAAGCATTGTTATATACTTAGCTTTAATATTTGTGCTGTAAAGTAAATATGTTGCATAGTGTTTTATGCAAGAGTGTTTAGAAGCACTGTTACTAAACTGTTTACAAATATTTATCTGGTAGCACTCTTCTCCAGAGCAGTGGGTCCCTGTTTGAGGGCTAATTGCAAAATAAAACACATCAGTGCATTGGGTGGTGCATTTAACCATCTGAATTACTTCAGCATTATAAGAAGTATCTATCTGATTTTAGAGTCAACTTAAGGAAGCTC
>WEKY01023130.1:0-28266 GCA_013390045.1 Picathartes gymnocephalus
AAAGACAACTCAACCCCCAACAATAGCATATAATGAACAATATAAAAGGATGCTTCAGAAAGTGTGGGGAGAAGATAAGAATGTCATACTCCAAAATCCATAAAAGACATGGCTACGGGGGGTTTGTCCAATTTTCCAAGGTCCTTCATTTTATTGTAACTTACCTCCAAACTCTGCTCATGTCTCATAATGTAAATACAATCATACTGAAAGTAAAAAAAAAAAAAAAATACAAAAAATATGTGAGAGTAATATTCCATGTTTCACCAGAATGGAGTTGCTAGAGAAATATTTTATTTTCATTAGACCAGGCTTTTTAAGATTAGAGAGCTAATCTATACAGTTTTACCTGACAAAGTGACAATAACTGAAGAGAAGTTCTTAGAACTATTCATTTCCTTCTAGGGGCTGTCATCTGAACTTAGCATTTATATGAGTACATCTACAATAAATGTGCCCTGGAAGAAACCAGAATAATTACAAGCAAAACACAGACCATATGAAGAAGGTTGAACATCTACACTTAAACAGAATTCTGATATCCACCAAGCAGAGAAAAGTTCTTGCAAGGCCATATGGGAGCCCTGGGGAAAAAGGAAAATTACTTGCCAGGTCTAGGTTAAGCAATGCTTAGCAAAGAACAAAGGTTTTGCTGTCCTGCTAAAAAGCAATGCCAATAGACAGCTTCTATCAAAATAAGTTAAAAAAAACCCGAAAACACCTTGCTCAGTAGTTAACTAGACCCTTTAGCAATATCTAAACCTGAATACATAATAGATCCCTTCCTGACAATTTTGCCATTAACCTCTAGCAGGAAGAGAGCCTGTTCTTCTCCACTATTTTGCTTAAACCAACTCTCCCTTGACTGCCCTGGCTGCACCTTGTTTTAGCCAAGCTCATTCCTGTCTACCACTGTGGTCACAAGCCCCCCAGACCTGGTGCTCTACTGTCGCTGTCCTTCCAGGGACCGCAAAGAAAGCGGCATAAAACTCCAGTCGAGGCATCAAGGATATCTTTATTAATTTCCAAACTCATTTATATATCCTGGTTCGCTTGAATGGCATAAAGAGATTGGACCTTTGACCGTCCATTCTTAACAGCATTGGCTGGGCACTATACTGCCTATTTCAAAATATTGTTCATGACAGTATCATAAACAACAGCTGCAGAGTTTGTTGACATTTTTTCGATGTTTGTTTCTCACAAGGCCAAAGCACTGTTCCCAGACAGCGCTCATGTGAAAGTATAACTTTCGCAGACAAACAGTCAGAAAGCTGGAAAATTTCTCAGCAACCAAGCCTTCAGCATCCACACTCTACAGTATCTCTGTAACTCTTTTTCTCTGCTGCTGGCCTGATTCCCATAAAGCTGTGCCCATCACCATGTTTCACCAGTCCTTTCTGCCCTCTGAGCTGACAACATGATGCTTTACTGAGGAAAGCAGAAAATTCACATGACAGAGCTAGCACGTTTCCTTTGACTACCTGCAGCAGCTGGATGCTGAAAGGGACCCAAAGAAACATGCTGAAAATGCAGACCTGCAAGTCACTTCAGATGTGGGATATAATGGAGCATGGTGGCTTAGGGGCTCATAAATAACTGCTGTACCTCCTTCACCACTACATTTTGGTTCCACAACCCAGAAGTCTATTAAAGATAAGTAATTATCACCACACCTCCCCATGAAGCATTCTCCACAAAATGGCCCTCAGACAGATTAATGCTTCCTTTTTCTGCAATAAAGTCTTGATTTTAAGTTTTTTTCATACGATTAAGGAGCACTGTAAAACATTTTTATTAACTTTTTGCTCAGACTGAGAGACAATTATTGCGTTGTTTGTATATGCAGCAACCTATTCAAGTATTAGTCATTTTCCTTGTTATTAGCTTCTGCTTTAAATTGCTTGATAAAAAATTATGGCCACATTTGTGATCCCACAGAGTTTGTTTTCTTTTTTTATGGCATGGCAACACAAATGAAAAGAGACAGCTAATGGCCTGGGGAGGAAGACATGTGGTCTCAACAGGAAGGCTGCAATGACAGGTATGAACACTCATTAATGAGGTAGGGTGAGAGCACATTGATTTTCCAAAGAAAAATACTTTTTTATCCTTCCAAAGATATCTTCCTGTAATTATCTGGTGCTGTGTTCATTCAATAAGTGTTAATTGGAACAAGTTTTTATTTGCACAGGTGGCAGCTCTGGCTGTCCTCTCACACTGAAACAGCACCAAGTTCACAAAACAGAGAATATGCAGCACAGCTTCTGCCCTTCACAGGACCACAACTTTATGTACCCACAGCCAGAGGTGGCCAAGTGGCTGACAAGACTGTCACCGGGGTCCCAAATTGCTGAGGACATATTTGTGAACACAACAACCAGGATTATGTCTATTCTAGCAAATGAAAGGGGCCTGGGACCATTACCCGGCCTGTAGGTCAACTGGCATAGCACAGCTTTATCCTTTCGGCTAAACTCTCGTCTTTAAAAACAGAATGACTGCGTTCAGGCTGTTCCCTGGTTTGTGCTGTCTCCCCAGCATTTTCTTGGAAAGCAGTACTTGCAGCAGGTCAAGGCTCTGCTAGGACTGGGCTAACAGCTTAAGAGTGAACACGCCCCTTGCACGTGCCCACAGCCTGACAATATTTAGTTTACAGGTTATAGGCATATCCATGGAAACTCCCCTGAATAATTGTGCAGAAGAGGCTCATGGATTAAAAATAAACCCAGCACTATAGATTTGCAATGTGAAGCGCACTTACAGAGATTTGTAAGAATTTGATGGATTGTAGCAGTAAAGTGCTGCTCACACCATGAAAATGAATTATATCTGTGCTATCCTGTCATCAAAATAGTTTTTAGAAATTATAGGTCCTCTTATGTACTGGATAAGAGAACTTAATTGCTTAATGATGACTTTTAACAAATTAAGATGTCTCTCAAGCAATAGTAAACAGCAGTGGCCTTGTTTTACCTCCTCCTTCAGTGATAAGGAGTGAACAGCCTCGTAGGTAGGACGTCAACACGCTGTAGTGTCCAGATTTCTGCTCAGACAGCACAAGTTTTTCCAAAACACTGTGCCTCTAGCCTCCTCACACACACATCAGCTATGCCCTGCCATCCTCCCACCGACCCTGCCAGCATGGCCAGGGCGTTCGTAATGACAGACTAGCCTGAACTTGTGCATGCCAGGACTCACAGCACTGCCCTGCTTCAAAGCCTGCAGTCAGAGCCCAGCTAAAGCAAATCTTTGCATATACAGGTGCCTTTGCTGCAGATTTCTAGTGATGGAGGGGAGCTATGCACTCAGGTGCCAGCCTTGATACACTGCATCTGATAACTAATCACAGATTGCTCAGATCCTTTCTGCAGCCACCCATTAGTTCGACATGCTGTACACAAGCATGCAATCTTTCTTAGCAATTCTTGGAAAACTGCAAATCTAGCCAGATCAATTAGACTACAGGTTTATTTGCTGATTTCTATTGACCTTTCTCTCTAACTGGTATTATCTCTGTGGGCATCCTCAGTACTTAACTTCACACACAGTATTTATGCAATTAGATGCACAATTTTCCCTTTTGATTTTAAGTGTATATATAAATTGATATTCTCATTCACAAATAGTTGTATAGGCACAAAAAATCTCATTTTAGTGTGAAAAACCTACTATAACCAAGTTTGCTTATGCTTACATCTGTAAGCTAACTGATGAATCATTAGTCATGCTTCATACTGAGGGATGTTTTTCTGGGAGTTCCTTTAATCCCCACTTTTGAATCTTTGAACCTCCTTGCAGTTAGATGATTTTTGTTTTAGTAGCAACACCAGAACTACATAAATTCCATAAGCAAGATTGGAAGCCACCATCACAGTGCCTTAGAATAATTCAGAGGGGGGTATAGACTAACCTACAAGTAGGATCCACACTGAATTCAGATCAGGCTGCTCAGGGGTTTTTCCTGCTGGGTCTTGAAAGCCTCCAAGAACATCCTACATTCTTTAAACTGTTACCATGGGGAAAAACACTTTTCCTTCCATCAGTACCTCCCCATTCTCTGTCACGCTCCCACCTGCACCACTACAAAAGTAGGATAGGATAGGATAGGATAGGATAGGATAGGATAGGATAGGATAGGATAGGATAGGATAGGATAGGATAGGATAGGATAGGATAGGATAGGATAGGATAGGATAGGATAGGATAGGATAGGATAGGATAGGATAGGATAGGATAGGATAGGATAGGATAGGATAGGATAGGATAGGATAGGATAGGATAGGATAGGATAGGATAGGATAGGATAGGATAGGATAGGATAGGATAGGATAGGATAGGATAGGATAGGATAGGATAGGATAGGATAGGATAGGATAGGATAGGATAGGATAGGATAGGATAGGATAGGATAGGATAGGATAGGATAGGATAGGATAGGATAGGATAGGATAGGATAGGATAGGATAGGATAGGATAGGATAGGATAGGATAGGATAGGATAGGATAGGATAGGATAGGATAGGATAGGATAGGATAGGATAGGATAGGATAGGATAGGATAGGATAGGATAGGATAGGATAGGATAGGATAGGATAGGATAGGATAGGATAGGATAGGATAGGATAGGATAGGATAGGATAGGATAGGATAGGATAGGATAGGATAGGATAGGATAGGATAGGATAGGATAGGATAGGATAGGATAGGATAGGATAGGATAGGACAGGACAGGACAGGACTAACCAAAAACAATCAGCTACCTGACCAATTCAGGGTTGATCAGAAGTTAAAGCATGCTGTTAAGGGCATTATCCAATGCCTCCTAAACACTGACGGTCATGGGGGAATCAATCACTTCTCTAGGAAGCCTGTTCCAGAGTTTGACCACTCTCTTGGCAAAGAAAGGCTTCCTTCCTAATATGCTTCCCTGGCATTCCCACATGCCCTGTCTCTGGATGCCAGGGAAAAAGCCAAGAGCTATCTCCTCATCTCCTCAGCACAGGGGGCTGCTGTTAGGTCTCACTAAAGCCACCACTGCTCCAGACTGAATAAGCCCAGCTCTCCAGCCTCTCTTCACAGGTCAGGTACTCCATCCACCCTTGGTGACCCCTCTTAACTCACTTCAGTTTACTGATGTTTTTCTACATTAGATGGGACAAAACAGGATGTGCTATTCCAGATGTGGCCTAACAAATACTAAGCAGAAAAGAAGTAAACCCTTCCCTGTGTGCTCTGGCTCTGACCCTGTTCCTACAGCCCAGTGTGCTGGTGCCCTCTCTGCCTACCAGCATCCCTGTGGTTCGATGCTTAGCTTTACCACCAGCAGGAACCGCAGTGATTTTCCTGCAGAGCTGCTCCCAGGCAGGCTGTGCCTGGTCTCTGGCATTGCAGGGGCTCATCCTTCCCAGCAGCAGCAGTTGGAAGTTCCTCTTGTAGAGTTTCAGGAGGTTCATGTCAGCCCATATTTCTAGGTCTCTGAGTAGCAAACCTGCCTGAAAATATAACTGTTTCCCTCAATTTTTTATCATCCATAAAGCTGATCAGATATCATCTGCCTTCTCTTCCAAATCACTGACATACGTATGTATTGGGTTCGTGTGGCAAGGGTTTGGCAGTGATGGGGCTACAGGATTGGCTTCTGTGAGGAGCTGGTAGAAACTTCCCCCAAGTCCAACAGAGCTAATGCTAGTCAGCTCCAAGATGAGCCCACTCCTGGAAAAGGCAGAAAAAACTGCTGCACAACAGCAGCTGGAAGAGAGGAGTGAGAACACGAGAGAGGAACAGCCCTACAGACCCCCAGGTCAGTGCAGAAGGAGGGGCAGGAGGTGCTCCAGGCACCAGAGCTGAGATTCCCCTGCAGCCCCTGGTGCAGACCATGGTGAGGCAGCTGTGCCCCTGCAGCCCATGCAGGTCCACGCTGAACACAACTCGTTAATTACTGAGCCCAGTTAATTACTGGTGACCCACACCATGACCCAGTCTTACAGTTCACCCTGCCAGCCCATAATATCCCAACTTGGATAGCTGGAAGGAAGGTGTCACAATGTCAAAAGCCGTGCTAAACTCAAGGTAGGTATCATCATACCTCTCTCTCATAAGCAATTCTGGGCTTTTATTCTTTAAAGAATCAAAATATTCCCTTCAGCCACAGCATGTTTAGCATCCCATATTCCTTTCAGAGTTCTTGCTCTGATAATAGATTTCCCCCTCAGCATGTAACCATGTCATTATTTGATCCTCAGTATAACCTTAATAACTTTATCATTGGCCATGTTTAAAATGTGCATTGCTGGCTGGAACCCAATTCATTGAAATACCAAGACCACTGTGTTGCTGTGACCTGCTCTTATATTCTCGCTAGCATGTAAGGTAGCATTTATTATGGAGCTGCCAATCAGACAAAGAAATGGAGGTGTTTGCCTTTTTGTTACTGCTGACATCTGCTCTGGATAATGTAGCCTTTACAAGAATCACCAGGAGCTACATTTTAAAGAGGTTTTTCTTTAGTTTATCCAGAAGAACATCAGATGCTACACAGTAGCATCACTGAACCTGAATACCATAAAGACTGGAGACTTTCTACTAAATATGGAGTTAATTCTTTCTGCTAACAGACTCTCTGCTGGCAGTAGTACCTATTCATATTTTTCTACCTTGTGCTCTACCTAAAAATTCTGATCTGTGTGAGCTTATTTCTCTCCTATTCCTACAGTTTTGTCCAGTTTGCTTTGTTCACTGTGAAGCCAGAAAAGGAGACATTTTCCTTGACTGTAAAAAAGCCAATATATTCTGTCTTAAAGAAATGTTTATAGGCAGGATGCTAAAGAAAAGACCCATCTTTTCTTTCTCATTTCCAATTTAACTGTATGTTTTTGATTTTTTTTTTTTAATATTGTTGACACTGACTAATGATAGCAGTAGCTTTTCTATCCCAAACAAAATTTCCAGGGAAACATGTGACCTGCTAAAACAGAATTCATCACACTCCAAACCTGGATCTTAGGTCAAGAAGTGTCACTTAATAACCTTTTACATCAAATTAAATAAGAAAGTCAAGAAAAATGTAATTTCAAGAGCAGAACCTATACTTGTTCACCTGAATCACTTTTATAATGCACAAGGGAAAAAAAAAGTTTCTTGTTTCATTTCCTATGAATGTCTTTACCTTCAGCTTTATGAGATTTCTGATTGTTCTGGTTTAGTCTGGGTGGTGTGGGCCTAAGTTGCCCACCAATGATCACATTGAAGCGTTTTTCTTCCTAAGTCACCACTGCATGTGATGGAGTCCTGCTCCCCTGGAGATGGCTGAACACCTGCCTGCCCATGGGAAGTGGTGAATGAATTCCTTGTTTTGCCCTGCTTGCATGTGAGGCTTTTGCTCTACCTATTAAACAGTGTTTATCCCAATCCATGAGTTTTCATGCTTTTATCCTTTCAAGTCTCTCCCCCATCCTACCAGTGGGGAATAAGCAAGTTGCTGGATGGGGGTTAGTTGCCTGCCAGGATCAAAACATGATACTTTTCAGTGATTTCAACTCTACATTCCATTCTAGTGTTTTCTCTAAATCCCACCAAGAACTTTTGTGTCTGGAACAAAATAATGAATTTTTACTTTCCTACTATGACATCGCTGGGACAGAGGAACTGTTCCTTTCCCTCTCAACAAAATAAAATAAAATAAAATAAAATAAAATAAAATAAAATAAAATAAAATAAAATAAAATAATACTAGAGCACAGAACAGTTTCCAATTCAAAAATATGTCTGAACTTTCTCCATTTTCACATAAAATGCCTGAGTGTATGGCTTCACTAATTTAATTCCCATTTGCTTTGCTGTAATATACCCTTTGTAAATGTTAGAAGTCCATCTGCTTCTTTTTCTGTCAGAGCCTTGGCATAGTTCCAGCTGCAGATGTGGCAGCTCCAGTACAAAATGAGCAACAGTTTAAACAGTCTCATTTCCAGACCAAACTTGAAAGCGTTTTCCCTTGAAGGAAAAAATATATATCCCAAATCAGTATTTTGTTAACAGGTCCATAAATAAGAGCACTAAACAGGGCAGACACAACAGAAATGGGCCAAAAACATGAATCTGGAAGCCTACTTAGATTTCCTGCTCTCAGTAACTTACAGAATCACATTTCTTCACCTTTGATTCCAGAGATATTTAGATGAGGACAAAACTGAGACTAAATTTCTGATGTGAAGGATGGCCCCAACAGTGTACGTCTGTAGGGGATAGTTTTAGTCATATTTTGTCATATGAAAGAGCAAACTTCACAATCCCCTCCCCCATTCTGTGGAGGGGTAAAATCCCATTTTACTGAAATCATATCATTAATGGATCATTTCAGAGAATGATGATGTTATTTACAGGACTTAATATGTGTACATATGAACTCATAGTAAAATCAAGCAACTTGAATTTTTTTTGTAGTTGTGTTTTGGAAACCACCAATACTGGGGGAAGGAAGGATCCATGCTGTGCAAGGTGCTGGGCACAGCTCTGATCTTCCCAAAGCTTTTTTTTCATTTAAGTGGAACTCCACCAGCATAAAGCCTATTCCCTCAGCCACCTGGAACGCCATGAATATGCAGCTGACAATTCAGGTCTGAGCTGCATTCCTCAGGTGCTGGTATCCTTTAAGATGGCATAATCAGGAAATAACTCTTGCAATCAGTAAAGCTTCACTGATACAAAACTTGAGTCACAAGAACCCCAGAATACACAGACAGGACTATTCAGCCATACTTACATCCACAAAAGCCCCTGGCCCCACTACACCTGCCCTTTCTGACAGGAGCATATTTATAACTTTCGACTCTCTCCTATCTCTGCCGAGCAAGCCACAAAAATGCAAAAGCCTTTTAGGGTGAATGCAGGGTCCTGCGTAGTGCTCTCTGCAAAAACCATGGCACGGGGCAGCAGAACAGGAACAAAATAAATTGCATGGGAAGGAGACAGCAATTTCATAGGGATTCTGTGGTACAGAATCTTCACTGCCCCAGTACTGCTCACTTGGCTGAGAGAAAGCTGGAAAAAGTGCTGTACACTCCAAAATGATGTACTAATCCAGAGCACTCTGTAAAACAGTCTAGGAAATATCAAGAAAAGTAATTTTATCTGGACTTAAACCCTTTCCTCCACTCAGTATTTACAGTCCTTGCTTTCTCTGTGTTGTGTGCTGGTTTCATGTCTCCAGCTTTAACTCCAGGCTCTGTGAAAGCCTGCTTTCCTCCGAAGCTCTGCTTACAGCTCTTCTTCAGAATAGCAACTAAAGCTGTTCCTTGGTGTGTACCTTAGAAGAGATAGTTGCCAAGATTGTTTTTAAGATCATTCTGGTCTTTCACATCTACCTCTACCCCCTCCATCTCTCATTCATCCGAGCAGCCCCAACCCCACTGTTAACTCTCTAGAGGCTCAGCCTTGTTCATAAGGACAGTCCCAAAGAACCATCCCTGATACACAACGTTCTCAGAAACCCCTACTTGTCCTTCTCTATTCAATCTAGGCTAGTTAAAAGTGAAATATCTGTACTTCTCCTCCCAAACAGTACCCACTTCCATATGGAAAGCATTCAGCTCCTCCAGAGCAGAGATTGACCCAGAGGTGCCCTTTACAGAGGCTATCAGATGTTTCAGCTCCATCAGCTGGCTTTATTGGCCACTAAGGGTTTTATAGACCTTCCACATGGTGTATTTTTTATGTTTTTATGACCTCTTATAAATAAGACATGGGTCATTTTCTATTGTTTTAGAATGGCTTCCTGTCTGTAAAGATCAGGGAACAAACTGGGTTGCATAACTTGCAGCTTCTAGTGAATCACTGGAAAGACAGGGCAGGAATATCTGAGGCAGAGCCTGCTTGAGCTCTGCCTTGAATAGAAAATGGTCTTTAACTCTGGCAGCATACACAAGCATCACTTTTCAAATACAAAAATTCTCCCATTAGATATTGAAAATTGGACAAAGGCCAGCAGCGTTAAACAGAAGACAGCACTTGTTCTTCAAAGGTCTGATTCGGAAGAAGTGGAGTACAGTCCTGATAAATGTCCCTCAGCTCTGGAGATGCAATATGTCAGCAGGATGAGATGGGGTGGGCAGCAGAAACAGCACCTAAAAGAGCCACTAGATACTGTGGTCAGGATCACGCAGCTGAAGATCAGACATTCAATCTGGAAACAGCAATAGGGAAGAAAAGGGAGCACAGTGAGAGGCGATGGGCTATTAGAGTTAATAGAAAGAGGTCTTTTGACAGAGCAGGGGGACTTCTACTAACTGTAGATTAAAGCCCACCTTGCTGCTCTGAAGAGATGAAGCTGGTTAACTTGATGTACATTCCAGCTGTATCATGCACGAGCACAGCAGACAGACTACATGCCAGGCAGAGAGTTTAACTAGGCAGCAATATAATTTTTTTTTGCTTTCCTTACTGAAATTTTGCTGGTAGAAGATATTATAAATACATCCATGCAGAAAAAAAACCCATATTTTCATATCTGCTGCATTAGTGATATTTTTTCCTTGACAAAAATCCTTACCTACAAAGAAATAGTTAACAACAGCAAGGGGAAAAAGGTACACTTGTGGTTTTCTATTTGACACACGCTAAAATTGCAAGACAACAGAGAGCTGCGTTGAAAGTCAAATGTGTTCTGACAACATTGGAGTCTAAACTGAAGAGTAATAGAGGCTAGCATAGAAAATAAATGGGGTTTTTCAGAGGTAAAGGTGAAAGGCAGGAGGTAACCTGGTAGAGAAATTTGAGATCAGCTTTTTTGCCTAAGCTTTCCCATGTAAAAGACCAGACAGATACAGAGGTCTGGATGAACCCTATGGATGTCAAAGGAAAAAAAGCACCCTTTGAAGAGAAAAGGAAGATATGTGGCATCTACCTCAACGTGAGGCTTCCTTGAGGATTATGTTTCGTTTGGATCCCTTTCAATATTCTGTCCCAGAATATTCTGTGATTTTCCCCCCAAAATGCAGTGCCACCCAAGCAGATGATGAAAGAAGTAGATAGAAGCAAGAGGACCCAATGGGTCGTGTGTTTCCAGACATGGACATCCCCCAGTGAGCCCTAGGTCAGACTGCATCTTCTTCATTTGGATTGTCATTTCACTACTTCATCATCACTTTTCCCTCCATCTTCCCTCACTCACAGCCTGGAAAACTACCATTTTTGTGGGGTTTTTTTCCCTAGACTTCCTTACATGTTGATACAATCATATTGTTCACTTTTTTCCCTTCTTCATCTCTTCAGAGTTTTCCAAAAGGGTTCTGCTAGACACTGTTGGGCTGCCTTGTGCCATGATCTTTGTTTCCAGTCTGACAAAGGGAAACAGTGGTCATGTGACTGCAGAATACACTGTAAAACAGAAAAGTTCATTAAACCTCATTTAGAAAAGTCAGAAAAGTAGAGCATAAGACTTTTCTTAGGTCTACAATAGCTCCTGGGATTTTATGATCCACCAAAACTGAAAACAAACCCTTTTGTTTTGAATATGGGATTTATGGTCTTTCCCTGCTTGCCTCAGGGGAAGTTTGTGTCAGAATACAAATCTGAGCCCAACTTTCCCTGAGACCCAACTCTCCCTGGACCAATCTCCTTTAATGACCTACCCAAGGAAGAATTTTTCATGTACATGGCTGTTGATTCCCCTGCCTTACCTAGGTTCTGCCAGATAAAAATGAAACATTTAACAGCAGGCAGGGCAGTAATTTAGACACGCCTGGGATTTATTTTAAAACAGAACTACCTCTTTGTGAAACATCACTTTGAAATCCTCAGTCCTTTTTTTTTTTTCTGTAAGTTTTACCTATTATATGTATTTTTAACAACTAGAAACTGCTGTATTTTTTAGCATATATAATTTAGGTAACATGAGATAGCTTTGTTTTAACCAAACACCCATCCAGACTATAACACGAAAGACCAGCTTTCAGATAAATCCAACTTAAAGTAGGCAAAAAAAAATCTCGACAAAAACTGTCCTATTTTTTAACAGTAATTTTCCCCTGTATTATTCAGGATATAATTCAATAAAATCTCTACAAAACCAAAATGTGATAACTAGGGTGATGCAGCAGTTTTGTAACAACTAAGCATATACTAACTATACTTAAAAAATTTTCTGCTGGAAAACTATGTTTTTTAGGGCAGTTATAACTCTCTAGTCTTTCATTCAGAATACATGTTAGGGACCATATCACAGTAAATGCCTGAATAAATAAGCACAACTAGCACTAAAATATGAATATTATTCAGTCTAATTTCCTTTGATTTTGACATAACAAATTTTGAAAGTCACAAAGTAGATCACAGTTGTGTGTCACCTGACTGCATCTACTAAAAATCTAGATAAAAGGTTGTATCATTTTTAATACATCAACTTACTTAGAATGGTTTTTGGCTGCTGACACATCAGCTAGATTGCAATGATCAATAAAAGCAAAGAAAATGCTGAGATACTAGAATCTTTATAGTTCCCCTAGTCAATTTTTCACACAGTACTTAGTACCCAAGTTTTATGTCTAAACTTGCCTAACTAAAAATGTAATTCATATGATAATGAAATGTCAAATAAGTCTTGAGCTAGAGATTTAGATATTTAAAGTATCTGATTTCATTAGGAAGCCACTTCTTAAAGATATAAGGAATGATCAGATGCTCTACTCATCTTCTGTCAGCATTCAAATAGAAATGTATTTGTTTAACTAGAATTTAGCTTCCTCCTCATAAATCACTCTCCAAGAGAACTAACATCTCATTACCGATTTACACTTACACATTACATTATCCTGTAATGAAGATGAAGCTTATTAGAACAGACAGTTCACTGCGAGTTCAGATACTGAAGAAAAACAGTGATGTGTCGCCTAGAAGGAGGGAAAAAAACCTGGTTTGCAGATGTCAGGCTTGTTGATTTGGCATCCTGCAAGACCTGGGCAAATTTGTATCAGACAAATTCTCTAACACACCTCTGGTTTTAGCCTGGAACCTGCCTGGAATGTAAACAGTGTTAGAACTGTCACACGTTGCCAGAGGGAAAATTAGCCTTTTTGTACATCAGAGTGGTAAACGAAATCAAAAAGACATATCTTTATGCCACTAGATACACAAAACGCCTCAACAAATTTTATTTAATTATAATTATTTTAGACACTGGAGTAGAAAGAGGATGAGGTAGTTTTGTCGAAAATAAGAAATTTGCTGGTACAGCATGTAACCCCACAATGCTCTGGTTTCCAGCACAGAATGCATAAAACATTTCACAACACCTATGCAGCAGCATTGAGAATTTAGCATCGTGGCAAATACTGCAACAAAAATGTAAGTTCAGTGACAACACCAACAACATAGAGAACAATTGACACAGCCAGGGAATTGTAACCAGACACTTGGAGCTTACAGGGGTCCCTTCAGCTATTAATAGTGAGAATGATAGCATGAACTGAGATACAATTTCAATCCAAAGAAGATAAAACTATAAGAAAAGGAAAGTCTCATAAGTAAGTATGATGGTTAGGAACCTTTTTAGACTAGCACCTTACTGCTGGAAATTATATAAATTACTGAGCTGAGTTTGCTTTGCATTGTTACCTGAGGCTGCAGCTAGGGTGGCACTAATGTGTCCTAAATGCAAATATGTTCAGAATATTTCTGACAATTAAATGGCTGTCTCATAGCCTCACATCTAGTATTTTCTCTGGGTGTTCTCCAATACACCTTTCTTTGAATTCCTGCAAGCTGACATCATGGTTATAATCACAGAGTCCTTTTAATGCCAAAGTCCCAAAAATAGCTGATGATGACTTATGATGTCTGAGCTCAGGATCTTTGCTGAGTTCTGTGTGCTGGTGTCAGAACCTGTGATACTGCACTTTTTCCTGGTTTTTTTTTTTTTTTTTTTGTAATATCCAAACAATCACAAGAGGTCATTTAATTCATTACCCACATTCTTCCAAGAAGAATATTCAAGTAGAGTTCCTAACTGTAGGCAATCACCTTCTGATATGTTAGTCAGTCTCTGGTGCCTTTGTAGGATGGTGCATTTATTAGTTCTACATCATACACAAGAAAACATATATCCTCTTTAAAAACTCACTGTTAAATAAATACATAAACCCTTCCATGTCCAAAAGCAAGTGAATTATGCATAGCATAATGCCTTTCCTTAGGCTAAAATATTTTCATTGCAAACACATAGATTATGATAGGAATGCTGACCATATAAAATGTCATCTAATTTTAGCATCAAGAAACCAATGTGCTCATTATAAAATGGTCACCCTTCGTCTACTGGTTTTTGCTAACAGTCATGACAGAGCAGGAAGGTTTTGCTTTGTCTATCAATATAGAGTTTGCAATCAGTGAGAAAAGTAATTCTTTCACCTGGAAGGCAATTGGATAACCACTAACTCACAAGAAACAGAAAGATCTAAAGAGATCAAAATTTCTAAAGTAATTAGGATTCTTTCATTTAGAGAACTTGCTCTTTGCCCCCAGCAAACAGAATTGGACCTTCATTCACTTTTCAGCTAATTAGAAATCATCACTGAGCTTCTTAATAATATGATGCTCTTTCTTTTGGATTCTTTGTATATCCATCCTAATTAGCAGTGGCACAGAAAAGCACAGAAACAATTGACACTCCCACTACGGAATTTTCAGCCCAGCTTGGTGGAAGACAGGCATTTTTCTAGCGTATACTTTTCCAGGGAGGACAGATGCGGACATCCATTCTGGATGTGGGTCTCCTGTGATTTCCAGACCTCCTTGTTGCAGAAAAGTGTTTGGCATTACAGAGACCGACTGACTGTCCGTGTTCTACCTTCTGCTCCAAACAGGGTTAATACCACAGAGATAGGAAAGAAATAGGTAAAAAAATAATAAAAAAAACCCCAGCCAGTCTTGATGATTGCACCTTGCTCCAGTTGTGTATGGATCAAAGGGGATAAACATGCAGGCTGTAACACCATTTTTTCACAGGCAGTGCAAACACTACTGATATGGCACTGTCTGATCTGCAGCATTCCATCTGCCAGCTGCAAGAACGAAAAAGGGAGAGCAATTAAGAATATTAATCAGGGCTTGAAGTGCTGCATGATTCATGATTCACATGAAGAAAGACCAAGATATATCAAAAGATAATGTGTTTACTTAAAGTAAAATAGAAGCGAGATTTCTTTAGTCCTGCATATTTAATGCAGTACTTTTTTTTTTCCCTGACTGCACTGAACTGTTCCCCAGATCTCTTGCACTCACTTTGAATAGTCAAGCACTTAGCTCGATCTATCTCAGTCTAATTCAAGCTGCTGATTACTGATTATTTAGAAGCACTGAGTTAACATTAGAGTATCAGCAGCTAGATTATTTCCCTGGTGATCTTCATTCTGGTATTTAATAGTGTCATTTCATCCATTCCAATTAGACCTTTCTCCTAAAAAAAAAAAAAAAAAGAAAAAAGGGAAAAATTTCTATTAGGTATCTGGGTAAGTGTAGTAAGTATAACTGAGAATTTAATCCTTGCTGTGAAATTGCTTGGGAATATTAGCAAAACCAATCTACAAGTTTCATAGAGAAAAATATCTTTTCTGTACAGCAGAGGTATTTCCATAAAGAATTTTAGCTTCTGCTGAGGAGCTATCTCCCCGTGGATAAGTGAAGAACAACACTGTAAAGATAGTAAAAATGCTTAAAAAAGCAAATTGGTGCCCACTGGGATTTCATAAATCCTTAATAGACCTATGTGCAAGTAGAAACCACAGTACAAAATCTAAGGAAATAAAACATCTATTCACTTGGGACACAAGGCACTTGGCATTTGGGACACAACAGGCACCACCTGAGCAGGGCTCTTCCGCACATCCCGAAGCTGGACTAAAGAAATGTTCATTGCAATCTGTTCTGGCCAGCAGTCTGCCTCCAGATCAGCACCATCCCTTGTACATATCAGGGAAGTGGAGGAAGAGTTCATCGTGGATAAAAAACCTAGGACACTCATGGAGGTTATTTGCTGCTCCTCAGAAGGCTGACCTCCAGAGAAAAGCTGCAATATCCACAGCTAGGGAACCAAAAAGTAGCTAAAACTGACTGAGGTACTTATTGAAGCTATTCAAAATTAAGATGAGATTCCTGAGTTGACGGTTCACATTATTTTGATTCAGCCTCTTCTCCAGAAATCAGCAGGGTTCAAGATTTTAAAACATCAGGTATTAAAGGAAGTCTCAGTTTGGAGCATAAAAATGACAAAAATTATTTTATGCATTTTTTAAGGTAGGGTTTTTTGGATTTTTTCCCCTGGATTTTAGGTCATACAACAGTTTGCACCTGTCAGGACAAATTAAGACAATTATGTATGTAATTTTCACATTATAAAGAAAAAAAAAATCCTAGCTTTGAAGTAGGCAAAAAAAGAGCCTTTAGGAAAATAAAGAACCTCAGACAGAGGCCTTTAAAAAGATTAACCTATGAAGAGTGCTAGCAAGCTCTGCAGTAGAAGCTTGACAACCCTAGACTTCCTTTGAAAACCATCCAAACAGAGACTTTAGATGATTTGGAATTATTTAAAGAAGGTCTGCATGACATCTTTAGCAATAAAATAAGAACCAAGGTGCTTGATATCTACTGTCATTAAAAGCTGGAGGGTAACATTAAGCAGGTTGAAAGCAGATGGCACACTAAAATTGAATGTACAGCTGAAAAAAAAGTAGGTCTAGTTAGAGAAAAGCACATAGAATTACAACCTTTTGTGAGCAGACAACATAGCAGTGGGAAAAAAATACAGAGAGTACGGTATGCATTTATATGTGCCAGTTTCAAAAATGATCAGAGCTTTGGAAAGAATGCATGAAATTTAACTACAAAATGCAAGGGACAGGCTGGGTATGATGACTGCCTTATTCAAGTTTTGTTGTTAGGAGGGCTTGAGCAGCTGCATGGCCTGTTCTTTGCTCAAAGAAAGAAAACCTACATCAAAGCAACGTTTCTCTTTTTTACTGAAATGCACATAGAAGGGACAACTCTTTGGAAAAGTTCAATATAGACTGAACAAGTAACAAACTGGATACTAAAATCTTCAGTGCTGGACTCTCTGAAAACAAATCTTCCTTTTAACTTCTCTGGTCACATTTTGTTTACTGCACTTCCCACCACTGCTTTTCTCATAGCCTCCAATATAGGTCTGCATTAACCCCTTCTTCAAGCACAGCAAAATATCCCAGAAGTTAAATCATTGCATGTGCTCAACAAGAAGCTGTGTCCAAATGGTTAACCTTCCTCTTCTGCCCTTCAGCAGTCAGAAACTTCCATCCCCAACACCAGCAGAGTCCAGAGTTTTAATAGTTTAAAACCATAGAGCTTAGCACACCAAAGTAAAACTCCTGAATGCATATTTACTGAAATACTTAGGGGGCACCTCAGAGAAATGTCAATACCTGTCCCAGAGTGATCCCCTGGAGCTGAAGGCACAGGGCTGAGGCTAAGGGGATATTTTCTGGTCATGCCACATGGTCTAGAGCAAGTAATCCAGAACAGCTTGTACTATCCAAAATCATAAGGAGGCTGTCAGATAAATTTAGACATCATGTTCCTCAGTTTGGAAAGTCCCACATGATATACAGTACCTCCCATGGTGAAATCTCCATTTCTATACCCATATATATACACCCATGGAATAACTCAGGCATAATGCTGCAACTGAAAGCAAAATCCAGCTTAATTGCTGACCACAGAATGGTGGCAACAAACTCCCATTTAGGAATTTAACCTTAGTAGGTCCTTATATTTTGAATGCCTTTATTTTCTTATTCCCCTACAGCTGTTGTGGGTTTTCCTCATAAAGAGCTTGCAGAAGTACAAGAGGATACAGATCTAACAAGGTTCGATTAGTGGAGAATATCCTGACTTCCCAGCTGCAAACAGGCACCTTAATGGTAGTCTGAGATAGAAGGAATTTCTTATGCCACTATCAAGATCTTTTCTGTCAGTAGCTTTCATAGTGCTGTCAGATTAGAGTCCCCCTCATTAACTGTCAGCCACTATTTGTTTTTCACTGGAAGAGAGAAGGAAGGAATAATAATCCTCATATATATTGGATGGCCTGTAGGAGAAAAATGTCACTTAATGACATTTGTACAGCAGATAATACCAGGCAAAATAAAGGGCAGGAATGATATTTTTTCTTTTTTCCTTTTTTCTTTTTTTTTTTTCTCCAGAGCTAGAAGAAATGTTTGTTACTGTTCTCTCTGAAATTGGCTTTGCAGGTGACTTGGAGGTTTTATTTCAGAAACTACTCATACATCACTGAAGGAGTAAAAGAGTCCCTTTTGCAGTCCCAAGCACACTAGAATATTTTCCTTTGCACTTTGTGACTGACAGCAGCTTTCATCCTCAGGCAATGGACAATCGTGGTCCTTGTGTTTTCTCTCCAATCACCATGCACAGGCTTACCTTCAGCTGTGTCAGACTTTGCCATTTCTGCATCTCAGTTGCTTTTCTCTAGATGAAGCGGGGAGAAAAAGAATTGTCTAAAGGGTCTTGTCTTTCAGAAGATGTTTTTCTTTCCCTCAAGAAAGTTCTGAGCCCCAGCTGGAAAACTTTGGACTTAGTGTATCCTTTGCATCCTGGCAGAAGCAAAACACACCCATGGCCCTTCAGGAACAGGTGTTTCCTCCTTCCAGGTTTTATTTCCACCATGGAATTCTCATGTTCCTCTGCCTCAGAAAATAACTACAATTACAAAATTAAAATTTAAGGAAAATTAGACAGGAGTGGAAGCAAACTGAATAGGCATGACATCTTTAAAACGGTACACAGACAGCATTTATCATTGAATATTTTAGTGATCTTATCTTTTAGGATAGCTGAGTAGGCTTAGAGATTTCCACCTCCCCTCTCAACATCTCTAATACTCATGAAAAAGACGTGCAAAGGCCACAGACGACATCATGGCTTTCCAAAATCACTGATTCTACCTAGCCTGGCAGTAGAGATAGAGAGGACAGCTGGGAAGGATAAGAGCAGCAGCAAAAGTCTCAAGAGAAGTCACTATATTCCTAAATCAGAGCTTAAGAAGATTTCAGTAAAAGACTCAAGACATAAAGTTAGAGAAACTATCATCTTCAGTGGCAAATTCAATGCTGCATCTTTCTTCATCATTCTTGTCAACAAAGTAACTGGTAATGTGCCTGGTATGGTCTGAAAAAGCCTTGCTATTTTGTGCATGGAGTCCAGTTGCCATACAGATAGCAGGTTTTTGCTTTGTCTATATTCAAAGGCTTTGCAAAAACAGATGTTGCTATATATCTTTACAAGACAGGCCTTTTACCTAACAGTCTCAAGATAATATGAAATAGATTTTTCCCCTTTTTCTTTTCTTATCTTGGGCAGCATTTATTCTTCTTTCCCCTCAGCAGTGCTCTCTGAAGCATCTTGTTTATCTTTGTTTTGATCTCCATGTGAAATCTGCCCAAGACATACATGCTCCCAAATCACAGCAGAAATCATCTGTGTTCATGCAAGAGCAGGGGGAACATGAGCCACATCACTGGCATTTCTTATAAACAACTTCACTCACTTCCTTGGCTCTCATACATGCACACAACTCTAGGCTGTATCACAGACAGCCTAACCATGGCTACCTAAAGAACTAGGGGCTTAAAACCTGTCATAAGACTTTTCAAGGTTGTAGAAAATTTCTTAAATTACTAGGTAACATGCTTACTGTAAGGGAAGGGGGGGAGAAAACCCTACAAACCACAGTATCTTCAGCCTTAGATTACATGGGAAAATACTCTAATGGACCTCAAACTAAGAGGGTAAAAAAAGGAAAAAAAGTCACATGAGATGTCCACCTTGTAGCTCACTACCCTGCACATTGCCCACGTGTTATATTTCAAAAAAAAGAGAAACTACAGGGAGTCCAAAAGGCAGTCAAGAACCATGGCTATGACAGATAAAACCAACACTGTACATGATTAGTACTGGACCAGCCAAAGTACCATGGGGCTGTGAGTGCAGGGATTAAAGACATCCATGGAGGTGGTTCATCCACAAAGGACCAATCAAGCCCACTGTGGTGCTTGTTCCTGGACAATAAAGGCAAGAGCTGAACTGAGGATTTTACCACAAGACTGGTGTCTGGCAGTTTGTCACCTGAAACAGACCTGACCTTGGAGTTAATCCAATACAGAAATAGTTTAATGGTTTTCAGATAGTTCTGTATGTCTCTTTTTAAACATAGTAATCCCTTTTTAATACTGTTCTAATATATTCCTGCCATGCTTGTACTTCCATATTTCTCTACTGTTGAAAGCAATTGCCCATTAACTGGCAAACAACAAAACATTACATTCCTTCTCCTAGCAGTCTTTGAAAACAGTCCTATGTCTTTCTCAGAAGCTTTATTCATAAGTTTCATTGGTAACACGAGGGAAGGGACCATCTTTCTCACTGAGCAGCATGGGCCTGGGTAGGCAACACCACGTATCAGTTAAGAAGAGGAGTTTTCCACTGGTAAGTATCGGCCAGTGATGGACAAAAGGCAAACTGGAGCCTTGTGGAACCTGAAGGGCCTCCTGTGAGTTTGTAACTGTTATCTGAACCATCATTTTTCTTCCCTTTAGCAGGAAGGAGAATGTCATCTATTAATATACCCTTGATGGTGGCAAGACCAGCCACCCATAATGCACACAGGCAGGAAGAGGCACTCACTTGGGCAGCATTCATATACATCAGCATGGGAAAAGATGCTCTGGACCATAAATAGACTCTTAATTGCCATAAATGCACAGCCAGAAGAATTGTAAGGGAAAATTCATTGAAATCCTTCCAATCAAGACACTATAGTGAGTTCATTATAGAAAAAAAAACCAAATTCGGTCTTCATGCCTTGAGAAAACAGAAGCTTAGCACTTTTGACCACTGATCATCTTCTGGAAAAAATTCTGGAGACCTTAAAGAATCTAAAATACATCAAACTGAGGAGCAATTCTGAGAGCACCAGAAGACAGATTTATTTGTCAGAGTATGTTTTGGAACCTTTCAAATTTAAACAGCATTTTTCTTCCCATAGTAGTTGTAAGATGAACAACTCAGGGGCTCAAGATAAAGTGGTATCATGGAAAACAAGCTCTGTTCTTATTAAGAGTCAGCAATTGTGACTATCAAGTTATCCAAATTCAAAAATACAATTGTAAAGATGTGTTCCTTTAGCCTTTGAGAAGTTAGAAAAAAAAAAAAGAGGGCTATTGTAGAAATGTTAACATTTCTACAATAGACAGATAGATAGATACAATAGATAACAGCACCCACAAAAACAGGAGTGCTGTAAATCAATTGACACATCATAAATATAAGAAGACAATTTATGAAAGCCATGCTAAAAATCAGTGTGTCATTCCTTTCATTTCAATGTCACCATTACCCTGCAAATATAGAACACCTACAGATAATATTTTCAACAGGAAAAAAAAAATTGTGGCCTCAGAATGCTACTAAGAAAAGATGACAGATTGGATAGAATTAGGTTAAGGGGAAAAAGGAACTCTGGAGGGCAAAACCTATGCAAGCTTCTAATAAAAACATGCAAATCTCACGAATTGCACTAGGGCTGAACCCTCACTTCAGAATATCAGTGGTGTTGCAACTGAATGTCATGCTTTTGTGTTAGCCCAAAGAAGAGATTTCTCTTGTTTTACACCTTAGTTTGGTTCCAGGAAAAGAAAATAGCACAGGCCTTGATTGAATCCATTTTGGGAGTGTGGATTTCAAAAAAATCTAGACATGAGTGATGTATTCCTCACTGTGTGCATCCCACCACGCTGGTTGCTCCATGCTCAGAGTCCCTTTTAGATCTAAACTTCCACATTGATTTACTTATGTTGAAAGAGTTGCAGTGCTCTGGTTCAATTCTTCTAAACAAACGTATAACGAGCAATGTTTTTCACAAAACTTGCTACAGCTCCTGTGACCATCTGAAAACTGATTTACAATATCACAGATTGGGCAACATAATCATGGTAGCTAAAGATAATAAATAATTATTGTTGCCATCTGGACGCTTTGAGAAGCATCCTTCTGAAGTTTGCACTTCATTTTCTACTGGAATAGAGACGGTACAAAAGCAAAGAACAACAACAAGAAGTTAAATTTACATTAAGAGAAGAATAGTTGCTAATTTGTAATCTATAAGGGGAAGAACTAACACTAATTTAAATGCAATTTACACAGAAATATTCATGAAATTTTGTAGCTATTTTTCAGCTTGTCAAGCATATTGATGCAGCAGAATAGTTTCCTGATTATCAGTACTTTTACTTTCAACAGTATACATCAAATCAGCTGAGAGCCAAAGGTTTGTTTTGATACCTGTTCCCTACCTCTGTGAATCCGGTTATCCTTAAAGCCGACGGTAGCAGTGTGGATTTAGTGTATTTCCCTGCATTGCCGCATTCGCTGTGGTTTGCAGGATAGGCCGATAACATCGTAGGGAGCGTTTAGGCCACCTTTAGCACCGTGCCGCTCCCAGGCACGGCAGGGGAGCGCTGAGCCGCAGCCCGCTGCTGTTAGGCACACGCCGCAGCACGGCTGAGCAGAGCCAGCTGCACCAAGGGGTGACAGCGTTGGAAGCGGGGAGAGCAGGCCTTCTCATTCGCTGTTCTGTGGCTACCCCTGCAGGCAAGGAAGACACAATCTTCCCAAGACAGAGGTACTTGGGGAGAACACGGTACTCAGATACGTGAGCAGAGATTCACCCAGTGCTCCTCAGAGCCGCAGCAGAGGTCTCTGGGGCATCAAGCAAGAGAAGGAGTGAACTAGATTATGTGGGACGCTGGAGGTCAAGAAATGAGCCACAGCTATGGGAAGGGACTACATTACAGTCCATTTTGAGGGAAATATTGGGTGTGAATATGAGTTTTTATCCCTGGCAACAGATTTTAAAAAGCTCACAGGAGAGAAAAAAAATGTGTATGGCAGCCAGAGGACATGCTCTTGTTCCACAAAAACAGCAAACCAATTTCTGCCACCTCACGTTGATTTTATGACCATCAGTGCAGTGTCAATTTACTTAGGAGGACTGATCAAAGACCATAACTTCAGAAAATGTTTTCAGCCTAATTCCCTGTTATGGCTGTTTATACCATGGGGATTCACCAAGACACTGAGTCATCATTAACCCTCCAATTTTTTTCAGTTACTTTATCAAATGCAGCATAAATAATCCAATTAGTATATTCTGATTCAAGCAGGCCCGCATTATGTTCTTAAAAAAAAAGGAAAAGAAAACAGGAAGAATAGAGAGATTTCTGCCTGAAAGTAGCACACATTGTGTTGAAGGGCTGTTTGGCTCTGATTTTGCTAGGATGACATTTGTATTGCTATAGCTTACACAAGCAGGACATTGCAAAGTTTGACTTCCCTTAAACCAAAGTATTGCCCTGATACACTCTCAAGTGAGAACATGCCTTCTCTCAGGTGCCTGCCAGAGTTGACTTTGGACACTCTCAGGCACCACACGCTGTGGTTCTTGGGGCTCTCCTGTGGAGGGCCAAGAGTTGGACTTGAGTGATCTTTGTGGGTCCCTTCCAACTCAGGATATTATATGATTCTATAATTTAGGTCCCCTCATGGATTCATCTGTCCTGTTCACCATGTTAATTTTGCAGACAATACAGCATTAGAAAGCTCTACCACAGGAACAAGCAGGGAGTGAGCACAGTAATGGTTTGACCATGCTGGCCATAATCAATTTCTTTTGTAAGAAGAAACAGGTTCACAGTCCAGTTCTAATTTCATTTCCATGTCCCCATAGCCTCTGGATCACCTGTGAAGAAAGAGAGAAGAAACTTTGACCAGGGCAAGCCGTGGAGATACTAAGCCAGGCAAAGGCTGGCTGCTGCACCCCACTGTGGAGACGAGTGATGAGTCTTCCCCTGCAGCTCCCAAGGCAGGGGTGTGAAGCATACCCTGGGAGGTGCCACGTGGGATGTCATAGGGTGTTCACCATGCACAGGTTGTACAAAGGAAGTTGTCTTTAAAGAATAATTATAGTGTTGGCCATGCCAGAAAACAAAAGAGATGGGCTAATACAGAAGTGTTATTGGGACCCAACCTAAAAATTCTAACAAACCTTGTTCAGCTGGAAGTGAGAGTTGCCCCCCGAGTCACCCCTCAGTGCAAAATGAGGTTTTATTTCTTCAGTCCTGATATTTTAACGGACAAATCAGATCTTTGGCATCCCTAAGGGCTGCTCAGGCCATCTCTAGCTTTCCATACGCATGCTAACAAGTCTGGCAAGGTTGTTCCAGGGGTGCAAAGTGACAGGCATAGTTTAGCTGTCCCTGGAACTGGGCGTGGCATGTCTGCATGCTCTGGGCACTGGTTTCTATAGCTGCAAGCCACAGTGGGGTACTGGTTACACAGCAATGATAAAACGAGCTCCCTACCTTTGCCAGCAAAGCTGCTCTGCCTCTGGTGGCTACTGACAAAAGCCAGTAACACCTGATATCTTAATATCCAATACTCACTTTTTAGATAGCTGCTTAATTTGCAGCTTTTCAGACAAGTTTGTCTACTTCACACTGTTCACTTGGAATCAAGACTTCATCCTATTTGAGTCAATGACAGTATTTCTACTCATAGCAGGGGGGCAGCACTTCAGTCCAGCATTAGGTCTGTCTCTAAGGAGTATCTTAGATAATTTATGATGAAAAGAACTTGCACCACATTTACTGGAAGAGAGAAAGCTGGAAGCCTATAGAGCTATTGGACAGAGTTGCCTCTTAATGTCCTTGATGCTGAGTGTAGGTCTACCAGTGCAGTGGAATGCAACGTAGAGCTGCCTGAAATAACTGAGCATCAGGACAAATATACTCGCCACCACAGAGATCTCTGCTTCGCCTAATTAACCCTGCTGAGAAAGAGGGCTGATTAACCTGGGCAGAGCGCCACAAAACCATGGCTATCCTGCTTCCAGCACTTCAGCAAACTCATTAGTGCTGTCTTGAGCATCGTTGCACAGAAAGGAATTTGTGAATGAAGACCTGAAGAAGGGAAGCCATCTGATAAATGCCACAGGTCTCAGTGGCCCTGATTAGAAGTCGTTCAAAAACTGGGAGGTGGGGGAGCACATCTGAATCACACCCTGCATGGAAGTTTTGCAAAATGGAGGGCTTGTTCCCCTGCCTCCCCTGCCATGAGAAGCCATCAGGATACTCCTGGGAATTATTTGCTGCAAAATGTAGATCCAGGTGCATGTTCCATGTTCCTTCACATGAAGGAAAAAAAGATCATCCCTCATGACAGGGGTTTGGAACTGCATGATCTTTAAGGTCCCTTCCAATCCCCAACCTATGTAACACCAGAGGAGAAGCCTCCCTCTAACAGGCCACTTTTCCTTCCTAATGATGAATGTGATCTAATAGCGATAGCTGATCTAAAAACAGAAACAAAGAAATATTGTGTGTTACTCCCATTATAGCCACTGAAGTAGTTATGGTCCCTTTTCAGGGAAGGAATATGTAGGTGATAATAACCTCACAAAAATGAAATGAAATGCTGCTGTCACTAATTCCATTTAATGCTCTAACAACATCCAAATTAGATATGCTTATTAGTTCATAACATTGCTGGTTGTAATTCTTAATCTCAGATAAATCTCTCCACAATGAGGAACTAATATAATGAGCTAGTAAGAAAACACAACTGTTTGGAAATAAATATTCTTAACGGCAATCATGTATGTGCCATGGCTGCAAACTGCCCAACACTCTTGCCCTTTTAACTTTTTCCTAGTTTTCTGTGGTATGCTCTCAGATTTCCCTATAAATTCCATGCCAGATCACTATATAGTCTATTTTAAAGGAATTTGGGGGAAATTAATTTATTTTGACACATTCCACTATCTTTTATAGATTGTTAAGATGTTCTGAAATTTCAGCATGCTGTTATTCCAGAGTAGCTCATGTGGACATCATTCAGTGATGAATAGGAGACTTAAAAAACCATATATTATGATTAATCTCTGCAGTTAAGCAATGCTGTCAACAAAATTAACAGCTTTCTGTCACACTTTCACTTGTATGAGTTCAGTTTAATTTGGGGAGGAAGAGAGAAGGAATCAAGCCATGATTCCACCAAAAAGAAGCTTTGATTTTCCCCATGTTTTGTCAAACAGAAAAGGGTGCATTTAGAAAGAGAAAGTTATCATGCTAAAGGAATGGTCCACTATATATAAGACTAATTTTTATATATATATATATATATATATAAAAATTAGTAGGAATGTTAATGCTTCTGACAAATGAGACTCTTCTCTAAAAGTTTGTTGGATTCATAGCTCAGGAAGACAAAGCAAGAGGCTCCTGTTGTAATGTCCTCTGGCTAGTCTCCATCAGTATTGCCGAATGATTTATTCAGATCACTGACAGCATTGAATCTCTAATGATCCATGTAAGTGGGTTAAGATTAGTAGATCTAATAGATTTAAAACAACAGAGAAAGCTTTCCACTGCACATGCTCATCTCAAATCAGCTGTTTCATGCTCCTGGACCTGTATTTAGCTTTATAATCTTATATCTTAGACTAAAAAAGGACTTGTGTAATTTTGTCAGACTGTTATCTGTTGGTGTCTCCACAGATCTTGATTTCTTTAATTCTAAAGTCTAAGCAACTTTCTCCTTTCCCTCAACCGTGTTTTGGAGCATAATGATCACTTGGTCCATCATGCCCAAACCGGATTACTGTACTTGAATCTGATCACAGTTCACTACCCCAGGTCTGCAGGAAACACCTGCCATCTTTCTTCATAGATGATGTCATGGCAATGACATCAATGAGTTTAGACTCTCATTATTTCAGTGTTCTTTCTATCAATATCAGATTAGTGAGGGCAAATGCAGACCTGTGAATTACCAGATTTACATGCAGCTCCAGGAAATTAAGATCATGGAGTTCAAAACAAAGGTACAAAATGGCTGTGAGTGGAGTACTTTTGGGAAATAAAACTCGAGACCTCCTGGATCCTACTGACATGCAAGGATTCCAAAAGACAGTAGACAAGATAATGGAAAATAAATTGTCTAAAGACTATTAAAGATACTTATCCTAGAGCCACAGAATGGATTGGATTGGAAGGAACCTTAAAGATCATCCAGTTCCAACCCTCTTGCCATGGGCAGGGACACCTCCCACTAGAACAGGTTGCTTAAAGCCCCATCCAAGCGGTTCTTGAACACTTCCAGGGATGGGGCATCCACAAGTTCTCTAGGCAACCTGTGCCAGTCTCTTACCACTTTCACAGTAAAGACTTTTTTTCCTGAAGTCCGTTCTAAACCTACTCTCTTTCACTTTAAAGCCATTCCCCTTTGTGCTGTCACTATCTGCCCTTGTGAAAGGTCCCTCTCCAGCTTTCTTTTAGGCTGCTTTAGGTACTGAAAGGCTGCTCTGAAGTCTCCCCAGAGCCTTCTCTTCTGCAGACTGAACAGCCCCAGCTCTCTCTTTCTGTCTTCACAGGAAATACTTATGTCATTTAGGTTTTTGAACCCCAGGAGGTTGTATGGCTGCAGGCATCTTATCCTCTTCTATCACTGCTATTGACCACTGTCAAATACAGGATGAGCAGACAGATTCACCTCTGATCTGGCACAGCGTTGACCCTTCCATGTCTTAAACTGCAGGAGAAAATGGCACGAATTTGGAATACGACTCCTTGAGGGAAAGCTGCAAAACCACTTTCTTCCTTGCAGCCTTCCAGAAAGAGTGCCATAAACAGCTCCACCTGCCTCAGCTCTCCTCTCCAGCCCAGTTCTCCTCTCCACCCCATGCTGCTTCCTTTCACTCCAAAGGCTTTCAAACAACCGGCATGAACTGCAAAGCAAATCAACTACAAACTAGTTTTTAATGATGGCCATAATTTAAAATAAAAGCAAATCAAAACCCCTGCCAATAATATTACCTAAAAAGGGAGAAAACCAGATAAAGCCTCTGTGAAATTGCCCAGCATCTCTAGTTCAACTCAGGCTCTGTGTTGATGTGCAGCAGGGTAATATCCTTGAGTAGGTTTTGAATTGCTCATGACAGAGGTACATTTCTGTCAGTTGGTGCTGTTATTCTTGTCGCTTACTCTGTCTCCCTGATGTCTCTCTGCAGCAAATGATGCCAGTCAATTGTCTGCCTCTTTCACAACAGTTTTTGTGTCTTCTTTCAGACCATGCAAAGAGGTTCTGAAACAACTTTCTGAACTTTTTTTTTTTTT
>WEKY01023130.1:28302-39722 GCA_013390045.1 Picathartes gymnocephalus
TGCATAATTTTCTGCAGTTTGGGGACAAGATTTTAGGAAACAAGGCACATTTTTCTCCCTGTGTACCAGTTTATCAGGGCACAGATATACTTCTGTCAAGCTTTATAGTAAGGCTCAGAGACTGGTCAGGAATAAAAAATGGAAAGAATAGAGATGTCATTTGCATTGAGAGTATGGTTTTGTTCTTTGTATTTCAATCTTTTTTTCCGTTGTTTCTTTTTTTCTGTCTCCATAGGTCATAAACAATCCAATGAAAACAGAACTGTCCTTATAGACCTGAATAGCAACTAGCATAGTGAGCCTTCGTCTCTGACTGTGGTTTCCTTGACTTCATAGCACCTTTCCCCACTGAAGATCTGATTATATAAAAAAATTACAATTATGTCAACATCTATATGAATTTTAAACTGAAAATATTTCCACTTTTTACCATCCACCTAATATACTAAAAAGAAAAAGCTCTGTATTTTAGTCCAGGTTTTTTTTTTTTCTGCAGAATTGAAGGTAGGTATGTGTGTTTGATCGGTGTGTTTGCATGACATTCTCAGTATCACTGAAACCTACAGGCTGACTTTTAATGCAATTTAACAACAGTTTGAAAGATAATTAGGCTTCTACAAATTTCATGAAAATAAATAGATGGCCAGAAGCAGAGGAAAGATCCCATTCATGCCTCAGCCAAAGGGAAGTACACCAGCTTATAGGCATGAGGATATATACCTCAAACAATGCCCAAAGAGAAAAAGTTCAGATGAAGATTATCTTTTCTTTCCCTTCCCTTGATCAGCCAAAAGATACAAATCCAAAGGACACCAGGCCTCATATTTCCATTGCTTATAAAATTATTATTCTGCCTTCTACTTCAGTTAGCATTGCAGAGCCCAACACTTAGCACCCAGAAGCAGGAGAAAGGAAGATATTTTGGCTCATGCTTCCCTATACATATATAACATTAAAGCCTAAGGATGATCTACAAATGAGAGTTAACATAGATAGTCCCGTGCAGTTATTTACATTATTTACTTGCCTGCTGTTTATGGAAGTGGATCTCAGTTGCCCACAACCTTCTAACTGCCCTGTAATGTGAGCACTAAATTGATGGTGATTACAGTTATGCATGAAGTTTCAGCATGTTGTTTATAGACTAAGCTGCTGGTATTAAAAAACACCTTTCTTCTTGTAAGGAGGTGAATGCATTATGAGTTGCAGACACAGCCCTTTAGCAAGCCCCAGTTGAAGATTCCCAGTTTGATTTATTTAGGTATTAAAGATTCAGTTTTTCCATATATGAAAACTAAAAAGGAAAATCCTGCAAACCATTACTCATACAAATACCACTTATTTTTCTTTTTTCATTATTCGAATGACTCACAGGCAATTAGTAATCTGGGCCAGACCAAGGATTCTATATGGCCAGATTGTGCATTATTAATTTATGCAGAGTACCATTTACTCACATAACTAGTCATGCTGATTTCAGGAAGACTACTCACAGGAGTAAAAGTTATTTTGCTTATGGAGTTCTAAATTCCTATCCCAGGAGTATCATGTTTCTGGAAGAAACTGTTAATCTTCATTTTTTTTCCTTGCTTTAGGCAGAAAACTGAACTGAGAGTGTAAGCTATCTTAATTAAATCTGATCTGAAGCTTTGCTTTTCTAGTTAGCTCATGCATTCTGATGTGTAAGCTATACCCTAATCACTCCTCAGCATAGTCTTCTGGGCGATGATATCTAAATATAACAATTAGTGCAGAAAGGGAAAAAAAATTAGTTCAGACTAGACAATATAAGAGAAAGATAAACTCCAGGTGGCACAGTTATTTTTTGAAAGACAAAAACTGTATTCCTCACTGGGAGTCAGTGCTCATAAATTAGAATTCTATTTATAATGTGTCAGTGATATTTCATATCTATTTATATTAATGTCTATCAGCATTTAAAAATTAGTGGAGGTTGTATTCCTATTACAAAGGTTAAATGAAGAGATTATGAGTCGCACAGATGTTTATGGTTTGGGTTGATAGCTCTGGGACATCCCATTCTGGAGGCATTGTGTTCCAGTTCATTTTAACAGTAATTAGAAATACCCCCGTAACGAGGTGCTTGCTGCTGAAAACAACTTCATTAGTTTGGGTGATTTTATTGGTTTCCTTTAGGGTGAGGAATGAGTGTTAATAGTTGTAATTTAATAGGAAAATTACCGAAGCAAGGAAGATTCCACTGAATCTTAAATGAGGCATTATACAGAATTTTTTTTTCCAAATAATGACATATAAAGGAAGAACAGCAACCTTAAGAATTATCATGTGAATGGATTTATCCTAGACCAGATGAGCAATTTTGTTTAAATATTTTAGATATCACTTGAAGTTGTTAGGAGCCTATACAGAAAACATCTATTAGCTTAACAAATTCTGAGGACATTTGGCTGCTTGCTTGAGCATTTGTACACATTTTAACTCTGAAGCGAAAGCCTGCCTGTGACAAAGGCTGTGTTCTCTTTCAGAGAGCAAGAAGGATTTTCTTCCCCTGGCAATGTGATATTACTCAGCACGGAGAATCTTCTTTAAGGTATCACCAGTTCCCACCAGGTAAAACTGCCCCAGTTATGCTAGATCCCATCCTCTTAGGGGGATGATGGATTGATGGTAAACTAGCTAGGCTGCCTGAGCTGAGCTGTGTAAAGTCACATGCCTGCTAGAGGTTTCATTTCTCTGGAACAAGAGGTGTTGCCTACTCTCAGTCTAGGGAACATTTTCTTTCCAGGGTGGGCATGTATTATTGAATTGGATCTGGCTGAGGTGGAGTTCATTTTTCCCCACAGCAGCCCCCACAGGGCTGTGCTTTGCACTGGAACCCGAAAGGAGCTGGTAACACCCCACTGATTTGGCTCCTTCTGACCAGTGCTGGCAAAGCGTCGGGGCTGTCTCTCCAACATTCCCTCACCAATAGGCTGGGGGTGGGCAAAATCTTGGGAGGGGACACATCCAGGACAGCTGACGCCAGCTGACCAAAGGGACAAGCCATACCACATGATGTCTGCTCAGCAATTAAGTTAAGAGAAAGTGGGGAGGGCATGGCATTCATCACTATGATGTTTGTCTCCTGGAGCAATCACTACATGTGCTGAAGGCCTGCCCCCTGGAAAGTGGCACGGCATCATCTGCTGATGGGAAGCAGAGAGTAAACCCTCTGTTTACCTTGGCTTCAGCATACAGTCTTTGCTATTGCTTTATTAAACAGCTTTTATCATGACCCATAAGGTTTTGGTTTTTTTAACATTTGATTTTCTCCCCGCCCCTGCCCTGCTGAGGAAGGGAGCGATAGAGCAGTTTGGTGGGTCCCCATAGCTCAGCCAGGTCAACCCACCACAGTCTTAAACCACGCCTCACCTAATCTGTCCTCCAGCTCCTACTGAAAATCAGTATGATCTCCAACAGCTTGTCTGGAGGCCTTCTCTGACTCTCCTTTCCGCCTTCCCTTCCTCCTCTCTAGTCTCCCTCCTTCTTCAGCTCCCCAGAGATTTCTAAGGCCTGATGGAGTGCTGGTCTCATTAAAAAGAGCTAGACAGAACAAGGGTGCTCTGTGAAGATGCTGTCTGTGACCTGCTGAGTAGCTAATTCAGGGTTCTAGCCAGAGGAAAACATCTTCCTTGATAAGGTAATCCGAAGCCATAAAAGCAAACACTCCCTCTGAAGAGATTATCGACTATATCACAGACAAGGTCAGGGCAGAGGATAAGCACATGCCCAGTAGGAATTTAGCTACCAGAGGTCAATGGAAGCAACAAACTCTTGGCAACACAAGAGAGAGCAACTCGCTTTGCCTCTCTTTCTGCCTTCCTGCACTAAGTCCCTGGCAGAGCAGCTCCCTCACCCAAAGCAATTACTAGAAATGGCAGCCCCTTATCGACTAAATGAAGCCACCTATGTCTGCCTTTCTGACCCTAAGAAATTAAAAAAGATGTGGTTTGGGAAGGAGGACGGAAACATAATTGGAAGAAAGGTGCTATTAATATCTCCATCAGAGTATAGAAGACTTCAAGAAGGTTTGAAGACCACTTACGTCTGCATCTGAACACAAGGTGAAGGAGAGGAGAGGAGAGGAGAGGAGAGGACAGGACAGGACAGGACAGGACAGGACAGGAGAATTTTATTTCTGACAATAGATGCCTCTATTGCAGCACTTCATGTTTTCATTTTGTGAAGCACTTGATGTTTTCAAGAGCTTTCCAATGATAGCAGATGTGACTGAAATTGTGTTAAAGAAGTGCATTTCATATAAGATGACATATACAAAAAAAATATTTTAAAAGAGAAGGTACAAGACCAGGTGTAAATAGAAAAGGAAATCAGGTGAAAAACAGACCCTGAGTAGAGATTATGAACACAAATTCAGATAAAACATTTATAGACACCAGTAAGAACTACCATGGGATGCAGTAAGAATTTGAAAAGGGACATGAGGGGTCAAGAGTTTCCTGAGACTACAGACATCAGAAGTAATTCAAAATAAACTCAGAAAGACACCTGAGTTAGAAAGTCATAGAGCTCAACTCAGAGCTTTCCCTGTTATAAAATAGCCAAATGCCAGCCCTGGAAAAGGGGGATGTAGCATAGTGGTTACGACAATTATCAGGAGCTAATGAGTGCATAAAGGTGTCCACAGAATGAACAAAGGGGATGATAACCAGTAAAAATGTATTAATAATGCCTTTTTGTTTATTTTTGGTAGAGTTAAATTGGTTAAAAGCATGAAAGAAAACACAAAGCCAAAAACTATCACATCTTTGTCACAAACTAGATAACAGGGGAGAAAAAGCAGTTATCTTGATGAATATGATTCAAAGAGACATTGAGAAGATGGCTAAAACATACTGGCAAAATTTTCTCACACAGCCTCTGCTAATATTTTTTCGCTGTAACAGGTAAAAAGCAAGTAGCATAAAACTAGAAAACAAATTAACAATACAATATTTCTGTTGCTAATATTTAACATTCTTTAAAGATCATAACAAAGCCATGATCAACTGTACTCATTGATTATTCTGTTTATTGCAAAGAAAAGCTATCTAGTAAATACTTTTCTGACCTGGGAGTGATCCAGCCATACGTAATCATATTTGAAATTAAGGTATCTTAGTGTGATGATTGTAGTCGAAGGGTGCTGCTTATTCTGACAATATTATTAAGTACTGGTAGAGTTCATACCTCTGGACTCCTATCCATTAAACAGACTTTCAGAGCCGTTTTTCTGTGAAAGCAGGAAGAAAAAGATCAACTCAGTTTTCAACACTGAGAAATTACTTAAAGGAAGAAATCCAAGAAGTGGTCTCAAATTAAGCTTAATTAAAGCTTCCATAAAGAAGCTTTTTGCCACCTATCAATAACACAGCTAGGGAGGATGAAGTATATAGATATTATCTCTGATCTTTGCTGAAATCAAGAAAGTAAAACCAGATATTTGCATTACTCTCCTCAGAAAATCCTTCTAGCCTAGACAAGATAAATTCAATAATTCATGTCCAGCATCAAGAAAGGGAAAAAAGAAATTAGTCTTCTAATATTGAAATGTACAACAGCCTGATAAGCAGAGAACAAGAATTTACTGGACAGACACTTATTCTCCCAGCACAAGTGACCTCTGGAAATCCTAAAGGGACTGAAGAGACCAGAGAAGGAGACAGCATTCAGTTGAAGGTAAAGCTCTAAGGACAAAACGCCTGGTGAGGCTTCCAGGTATGTCAAAATAAGAGCTTTCTCTGTTAGGCAGCTCCTTAAGTGGGAAAGAAAAAGATCCCTCACTTTCTTTTCTTTCCTCCTTCCCTGACTGAAGTATCTGGGCTTGGCAGTAGAACCCTTGGAGTTACACAGGAACAACTCAAACAGGGCCCAGAAAAAGGGGAGGTTGTCTCATATGGTACCCTCAGCATTGAGCAATCTTTATTTCCCTCGAGCCCACCATATTCCATGCATGCTTTGCACCCAAGTTTCTGACCTTGTTTTGAGGATTTACTGAAGGCAAACGATAGGGTCCCATCAAATCTCCAGCATAGATCAGAAGAAATTTGCTGACTGTATGACTAGTTCATTTCTTACAACCAGCCACTTCATTGTCCTCCTGTATATTTCCACAACAATTAAAACTACAGAAATAATCCTCTTCACAGTTCCTGATTTCTGAAACATGTCTGAGGACTTTCCCATCTTCAGCAGTTTACAGAGATTTCTACAAGCTATCTAAAAAACTGCCTTCTGCAAATTCTTTGAGTCTACAACATAAAGTGAAAAGATTTCAGATAGATGACTTCTAAATGACAAAGTACAGAGTTTACTAGCACTAGCAAGTTTACTTGACTTCTTATTTATAATCTTCTAGGTAGGTAAAAAAGAATGGTTCCCCAAAAATGGTTTGCAGTCTCCATTTTTGGAGGCTGTGAATACACAACCAAATAAAGACCTGAGAAACGTGGTCCGATCTCACAGCTGACCCAGCCTGGAACAGGGGATCGTACTAGAGACCTCCTGAAGTCTTTTAAAAAATAAATTAACCTGTGTTCCCATTCTGGTTTATTACATAGGTCCAAAAAGTGACACTACCTAGAAAGAAAAAAAAAAGTATATATTAAAGACCTTTGAATTAAATATTTTACTCCCCAAGTTCCAATATTATGAACGCTTGGGTTTATAGCAGTATTGACAAATTCTTTGCCTGTTTTAGCAGTTCTCCCTAGTCATTTGTCATTTGCCATGGTTAGAAACAAGACACTGGACAAACAGACCTTTGGTCTGACATAGTAGGGCTTTCGAGATGGCTGACATAAGGGAAAATGAGGCATTGTTTATCTGTCAGACCAGGCTGCAATATGTTGTCAGAGGTTTCCATGGAAGCAGCACAGCATAGTTCAGTGTCAAGCATGCTGCATAAATAATGCTTTTAGAATACTCAAGCTGCAGATTATTAGAAAGACAGAAGAAAGTTCACATCACAAATCATACTATAAAGCAGGGAGGTAATCAAAAGACAAACTGCTGCCTCAATGCCAGCAAACTCACAAGGATTTCAAAATGTTAAATGTAAGTTTGCAGCTGCAACTAAATTCATCTCTTCAGTGCAGGAGTACAAGAACAGAAAATACTCCCAAAAATGTTTAAGAGCATTCCAATTTAACAGTTTCAAAGGTCGCACCTATTCAGTGTTTTAGTCTGGATGAAAATTCATGTTTGAAGCAATCACCTTCACCTCCAGGCTTCAGCAGGCAAGGCAGAGCAGCTGGATTCCTTGCCAATGAAGCCAAGGAGGAGCTGCACCTCCTGCACACTGACCATAGGTGACTACTGGGCTCCTGGGTGGCCCAGTAAAACCTCCAAAAGGTGCATGGTGTGGACATGAGGTACCTCTGCAACAACCCCACAGGCTGATCCCTATTGCTTCATGCTACTGCTCCACACTGTGGCTGATACAAACGCTGCCAGAAATGATGAACAGTTAAACTCAAAGCTCAGAAGGAAACAAGAGTTCCCCAAATGAAATTCAGAGATTAGTCTTTTTGGATCCTCAGAAATCTGGGGGACTTGGAGAATTCCCCTTTAGGCTGCTTGCTGACTATGAACAGTCTGGGAGCGACCCCACTGACACCCATGCTCCTCAGCCTGCTGCAAATCTGTGTGGTGACCAGTGACAACAAACCCCACAAGCAGGAGCCGGAGCCCTGTCTGCCAGTAGCTTGCAGCCAACTCCTCTTTGCAAGGAGGGTGCTCGTGATTCAGGGCACATCCCAGAAGCCACCCTATAATTGTCTTTTTTTGGCTTCCTCATACATATATATAAATGTACTGCTTGAGGGAATGAAGGGAAGAAAGAGAAGAGCTGTGATTAATATTAATACAACCACTATGAGTTTCACTCAAATCAGTAAATTGCAGATGCTGAATGTTAGGGAAATTCCTCACCTTTCAATCTCCAATCACTTCTTCAGCTGACTGTATTTATCAAACTCCACAAAACAAACTACAACAGATCTGGTAAACTCTGACAGCACTGGGGATCTCATGGAGGAAAGCAGGAAGGGAGGAGGAAAGTCAGGGAAGTAAGGTCCATTTGCACATTCCTGGGAGCACTCAGATGTGGTGGTGAGGGGGCACTCTGGAATAATCAGAAGAAGCCCAAAGCAAAGCCTGGGCCTGCTGACCCAGCAGACCCACAAAAAGTCCTTTCTACGTCTACCCAAACTGCCAACAAAAATGGAGCAAGACTAATCAACACAGGATTACATGAACTGTTTAAGTCAACTGAATTTATCATTTACCATCAACTCGAAGGTCCTCTTTCCATGTTCATTAATTCAGCAGTGGCTGGGGGTGTTTACCACGTCTGACATTATAGCAACCTTCATCATAAGTGAAGGTTTAATGTGTGAAATGGTGATCTACAAATGTTTCAAGCAAATACTTAGAGGTCAGTCATTTTGTTCCATCTTGATTTTGCCCTTCAGATTATTTTCACTTGTAATAACACCACGCAAAAAATTACTCTGAGTAGTGTGGAGCAAATCATATCCAAAACATACAATTTAACATATAATTTTTAGTTTTTGGAGGGAGTAAAGGTAAATGCAAAAAAAATCAATTTCAGGAGACTGAAATTATTTTCTTTTTTTAGGGTTATGAGCATAAGCCTCACATACAGCAAAATAGCAAAATATCCCTTAAATATATCCCTTAAAAATATAAAAAAATCCCTTTAAAATACCAGGTAAAGCTGTATGTGGGCTGTTTTACACTTACAGAAGCAATATAAAGTGCTATACTATTTTACTGACGGTATCAGTATGAATGGTGACATTTGTTGTCACAGACCTCAGTACCTCTGAACAAAAGATAGTTGAAAAACAAAATATCTTGCTAGAATGATAATTATTGACAAAAATATAATGGCTATGGTTTCAGATCAAGAGCACATGATCACATCAGAAATGTAAATCCCTGAACCAAATCACAACAGGGACTTGAACCTGAATCTGTTAGTCCATTCTTGAATTCTCAAATGATCAGGCTAGCAAGTATCCTCAGCTGATCTTCTTGAATATGCTTGAGTTTTCAGGAATACTTGCAGAGCATCTTCATTTCATTCTGCAATGGAAGGACTGTTCTAAAATCCTTATTACTTCTAAAGAACTGGAAGTGCTGTCTAACAGCCAGTTTCTTTTTTTCTCAAATAAATATCAGTGAAAGCTTGCTTTTAAGAGAGCTCTGCAGTGTTAGGGATTCAGCTGGAGAAGTTTAAGAGAAATATCACTGGTAGTGCAGAACTTTTTTTATGCTGTCATAAAGCCAGGAGAAGTCAATTAGGTCTAGTACTTCATTAACGATGTTCACAAATCACATTTATGGCAAGTATGATATCTACTGCTCTGTTAGAATATGCCATTTGGAAAGACTGGTTTTGACACCCTTATATGATGGCACTGCAGCTACTGCTGGGGCAATTAATTTTTACTTGTGCTCTGGAGAAACCAAGCAAAACTTTCTAAGGCATTTGGCCAATTACACATTCTTTAGGACAATGAAGCCTTTGCAGGAAGCTTGGCTTTATATTACCACTACGATCAAAGCTTTAATGAAATTGCATCATGACAGAAGCCACTGGACTATTGAGAAAAAGCTACAAAAATAAATTAATGCACAATTGTGAATCTGCAAAAAGACATATCTTTCAGGTTTCTGACTTTTTATTAATGTGCTCCACCAAGCAGTCTCCCCCGTGTACAGTACTAGCAGATATTACAAGAACACCTTTTCTTTTTGATAAATGATAAAGGCCATCCATGAGATCTTCATAATGGGAGTGTTGTATTCCCTTTGTTTTATTACAGTATTTCCAGAGGAAAGGTGTTACTCTGTTCTCATGGGGAAAACTTGGAAGATCTGGAGTTCCTTTATGGATGCATTGGCATAAAAATCTACAGAGGAACCTGGGGAATTGCAGGCTGTTCTGCAGCTCTGATACAGCACATCCCCACTAATATATGTGTCAGAGCATTGTAAAAAAAATAGCAGTGAAGTTTAAACAGAGCAATAAAAACTGTAGTTTAGGAAGAGGCAAAACTTTGAAGATTCTTCCTGACTATGGCTCTGCTGTACACACAGCCCTGAGCCAACGTGATCCCCTCACACACGTGTACAGCACACGAAGCAGGGTGCTGAGCTTGCACAATTCCTTGGCTGCAGCCTCATCTATGGAGTGTTTCTGAGTCTCAGAGGATGTTAATGAATTTCTTTGGAATGAAAGTAGAGGGAGGAAGGCACCTGCAGCAGACAGACACACTGCAGCATCCTCCCCGGAGGCTGGTGAGCCTCAAATGCCTCTCAGGTAAAGGCCACCCCAGCACAGTGAGAGGTTACTGATTCTCTCACAGTAACTTGCACGACCCTGATCAAGCCAAGACATGAGCCCAGCCAGTGAGATATCTTGAGCTACTCACCACAGGTCACGTCCCTCCCTAGGCAGGGAGCTGTAGTAAGCTTGCAAAGAGGGAGAACAGGGGGATAGACAAAGCCTGGGGGGATAAAACCTACAGGGACGAGAAGGAAATTCTCCTAACAGAAAGCACATATTCACTGTTATTTTTAACCCTGCTTTTTCTGAATTCATCCTTAATTTTTAATTTTTTATAAGATCCTCAAAGACAAAATACAAGGGTCAAATCTTTGTGAAAATATTTCCTCAACAGTACACAAAAGAACCAGGCTCCAGAGCAAAGCCTTCATCTGGATTAAGTCTCCTGTACTATGTGCTGAGCAATGTAGTTACCTGTGAAGGCACTTGGGTGTGGTATAACTTAGAAAACACACCAGTGTCTACACAAGGAGCCCAGAGGCACCTTACCCCTTGTCTGATTTTCCTGAGGTCTGGATGGGAACACTGGATAGGCAAGTTGCTGATCTGGATCTTGATATGAACCTGCACTTTGGTGATAGCAAAATCCACCTTGCCTGACTGTCAGCACAGATAACAAGTGGAGGCATTAATTATTTCAGACACTGTAACCCCATGATAATTACATACAAATGCAAAAATAAATCACAGCTTGTGTAAATGAACACAGACAGGTGATTGAGGGCAACCAAAAAACCACAGCTGAAATGCAAAGAGAAAATTCATCCCATTACCTTGTTGGCTGGAGGATCCCAAAACAACATCGGGTTGCAGAGGCACACAACCTGAGGACACTGGCACAATGAGGTTTTCACGCTGTTTTTCTCCAGGTCTTGGCATTCCTAGTTGCAGGGTCACCTGAGCAATCTACCATCTAAACCTTTCCTCCCAACATAGCTCATGGTCAGAGTCCTCTAACACAGGTTAGAAACTTCACTTTTTTTCTTTTTTTTTTCTTTTTTTTTTTTTTTTTTTTTTTTTT